>PVIY010010437.1:0-68652 GCA_004026745.1 Myrmecophaga tridactyla
TTGGTATCAAGTCCTCTGGCAGTGCTGCCAACACCAGGCACAAGGCCTCCAGGATGAGGATTGTACAGAGCATCCCAACTCTCTGCCGCCTCTATGAGGCTCCTGATGCCTTTGCTCAGTGGCTTCAGGTCAGCAGGAGCCTGTAACCACAACACAAGATAGAACACCACCGCCCGGCAACCAAGGCCGACCTCAGTGGGGGTGGGGGAGGGGCAGGAAAAACGGTGCCTCCATCTTTCCCCACACCTTAGCCCACAAAGGCAGTGAGCACATCACAGGATTAGAGGGGATATGCACTAGATTAGAGGCTAGAAGAGATGGTCTAAGGGCCTCACCATGCTCGATCCTTCCTGCTCCCCAAGAACTAAGGTGATCCATGTCTTCCCACACCTGTAGCCCTCTGGGCCGCTTGTTTCATGGCGGAGGATTTACAGGCCCTCATTCTTGTCACTGATCCTCTTTTCTTTAAATTAACTTTCATTCTCTGGCCTTGGAGAACTAATCCAGCCCATGGTGATCAGGATAGTCTTTGTCTCTCAGTGCCCTCCTTGGTTTCTGTGTGACTGGCCTTGAGTGTGTTTGATGAGTATAAGAGGGTTTATGATGTGCCCTACATAGGCTTTCACCTGTCTTCACTTTCTTGAATCAAGGTATCTTTCCCTGGATTCCTGGTTTGGCCATTTTATGGCCTTAGAAGTGTAAACTTGCAACTTAATATATTCTCCTTTTAAAAAGCCATTCTCTTGCTGGTATATTGCATCTCAGCTGCGTTAGCAAACTAAAACAGTGATGGATTGATTTTCTCTGACTACTTTCAGAATTCTCCATCTTTTACATTTCATAGTCTGATTAGTATGTATCTTGATGCATGTATATTTGCCTCTTTTCTGTTTGTGGTATGCTTTGCTACTTGGACCTGGAATTTTATGTGTTTTATAATAGTTGAGAAATTTTCATTGATTATTTCCTCTATTATTCTTTCTGCCACTTTCCCCTTCTCTTCTCCTTCTGGAATACCCATAACACATATATTTGGGTGCTTCCTGTTATCATTTAGTTCCCTGAAATCCTGTTCAGATTTGTACATTCTTTTCCCTATCTGTTCTTTTGTAAGTTTTCAGATGTACTGTCTTCTGGTTCATTCATCCTTTCTGTTGTTTTTCAAATCTACTGTTGTATGAATCCATTGTTTTTCATCTCTTCTATTGTGTTTTTCATTCCCTTAAGTTTTGCCATTAATTTTTTTAAGATTTCAAGTTCTTTATTGTCACCCAGTGCCTTTATTGTCGTCATCACTTTTGCCATATTTTTCTGTACCTCATTGATTTGAATTATAAGATTTATTTGAATATCTTTAATTATTTGTTCCAGCTCCTGTGTCTCTGTTGAGGTGTTAGTTTGTTCCTTTTGTTTGGTTATATCTTTGTGCTTCCTCATGTGAGTCATTTTTTGCTGGTGTTGAGGCCTCTGATTATTTGTTTATTCCGGAGGTCTTTTTTTTGTTTGTTTTTTTAAATCTCTTTTTCCTAGGGTTTTCTTGTTGCTTGGCTTTGTTCTCTATGTTCATCTCTCTTGCCAGCAAGTTGTCAGATTGGCTGTGCCCTCAGACTCCCTCCAAAATCTGGTGCCCCCAGTGTCCTGCCTCAGGGCTGGGCATAGGCACTGGACACCACAGCAAGGTCTTTGTGCATAAAACAAGTTTGCTGTCTCCCAGTTGTGCTTTGTTCCTCTCTGGCCTGGGAGACCTGGGTTTCTTTTTAGGCACTGTGGCTGAGATATTCTTGGGATGTCTCTGTAAAATCCTTTAATACCCTTGCACTTTCCAGTCTGCCTAGCAAATGGTGCTGTTCTTTAATGTAGTCATCCTCACGAGCTGTTTGCCTGATAGTCCAGGCGACATCTCACCGGACAGGGCTGGAATTGCAGGGTTCCTGCACTCTCATTTTGCCACCAAAATCTGGCTCAGTGTAGGGCTGTGTCCTCCATTTTATTCATGGCAGAGAGCTCCTGTAGCCATCCTGTTTCTCAGCTGAATCTCATGCATGGATCAGGCTGCCTGCTGATGTTTTCCTCAGCAGTGAGGAAGGGTTTTTTTTGACTCGGGGCTGGAAGCTCGGTCTCTGCCGACGTTTTCTCATACTCTTTTGTTACTCACCAAGTAGGGCCTTGAAATGTCCTCCCCTGTCTCCCAGGTCTTCAAATGGTGGAGGTCTATGTTGCTGCTGCGGGAGTATGTATATTCTGTGTCCGCACTGGGAGAGATCCCAGCTGCTATTTCTGTGCCCTTCTGGGAGCCATGTGAGACTGAATGTGGGGTAGAGTACTAGCTGGTCTGAGACAGAAATTTCCTACCTGATTTCTTTTTTCTTTCTTCAGTTTGGCATGGGTACGGACTTTCTCCAGTCTATATATTCCTCCAGAGTCCTGAACAATTCAGAATTGACCTTTTTGTTACATTGAGTCTCTAGGGAGAGATTTTCAGTAGTTGTGTACATCACCATTTTGATGACATCATTCTCTCTCTTTTTTTAATATTAACCATTTGAATGGGTGTGAAATGGTATTTCATTGTGTTTTTAATTTGCATTTCTCTAGTGACTAATGATGTTAAACATCTTTTCATGTACTTTTGGCCATTTGTATATCTTCTTTGCAATAAGTTTATTTAAATTTGTTGACCACTTTTAAATTGGATTGTTTGTCTTCTTGCTGTTGAGATGTACGTTTTCTTTATATATTCTGGATATTAAATTTTTATCAAATATGCCATTTCCAAATATTTTTTCCCATTCTGTAAGCTGTCTTTACTTTCATGGTGAAGTCCTGTTTTACACAGAGTACATTTTCTAAGCAAGGAACTGCTCTAAGAAAATTTTTTTGTCCTCCATTAATACAATTATGAACCAAAACATTTCTAAACCATTAATTATTTACTTGAATGTTTCATTTACTTTTTGCTCAAATATTAAGTATGTCTCCTCAATAGAAAAAGCATTACTGTTACATTAAGTACAAGGCCAAGTAAAGAAAAGTTATTTCTTTGCTTATTTTTCAGCTGTTGTTTGCAGAGCTCATCATAATATTTGTTATGTAGTATGTAGTGCTTGTCAAATGAAGAGGTAATCATTCTGGAAATATGTGTTCCAGGATCTGATCTTCAAGTTTGCTTATCAGAAAACCCCACATGTTGTACCAAGAAGATGGAGGAGAGATATCAAATTGCAGCTCGCCAAGATATGCAGCAGATGCTTCAAACATCCAGCTCTACATTAAAGTTTCTAATATCTCGGAATGCAGCTGCTTTCCAAGGTAAAATGTATTTTGAATTCTGAACTCCAGCTTTGTTATATAATTTGCCAATTATAGTGGTAAACTTAGATGGATTTGTTGCTTTGTCTTTACATATTATTCTATTATAAAATGAGGTTTTAGCTTTCCTTACACTTTCAGAACTTGTTTCTGAAATCATCTTGGAGCATGGCATATATATTGAGTCATACCATGGGAACTGTTATATTAGTAAACGGTCTTGGGAAATCTATGCCCTTTAGGGTTCTTCCAAGTACCCCAATATTCTGACCCAAAATTTTACTTCAGTATAAATGAATATGATTTTGAGATTTCATGGAGCATGAAAAATTAGTATAATGTAAAATATCAGTGCTTTTGAGTAGGTAATTATAGATTTATTTTTAAAAATATGATTTGAAGATATATTTGACTTAATTTTTCCCTTGAACTCTCATTTGGTTTTCATGAGAATACTAGTGTATATCTCAGTACAGGCAAGTGTGATAAATAGTAAAATAGGATATATTAACTGGATAGGGGTCAACCAAGACCAGAACTCAACTTTAATTCAAACAATATGTTCAGAAATAAAATCAGTGGATTATAAAATTACAAGGAACACTGAAGAATAGATGATCTATTTTTTTTTTTTTTTTTTTTTACATGGGCAGGCACCGGGATCGAACCCAGGTCCTCAGGCACGGCAGGCAAGCGTTCTTGCCTGCTGAGCCACTGTGGCCCTCCCAGATGATCTATTTTTTTGTTTTAGTCATCTCTTCTATAAAATTTCTTACTACAACAATAAAATATCCTAATTTATTTCTCCTTTTTTACAGCATTAGGTATTCTGCATATGGCTAGAATAAAAATATGCAGATTACAGTGCTTTGCAGACAAATTTATTACTTTCTATTAATACAGAATATAAGTTCTGTTAGTCTTCCCTTTTAATAAATGTCAATCTATATAATTTGTATTTTGTTTACATCTATAATTAAATTACTATCTTCTTTATTTTTAAAACTATAGTTATTAAATAAAATAAATACAATAAATTAAAGTAAATTAAGTTAATATGTATTGCATAATGGATTGATGATTTTTTTGACGGAACTATGAAATCCCAGATTTGAGATATTATTAATTTGGTAATTACTTCAAAAGTCTTGTAAAACAACTTTAGACCTGTTGTGGAACTTATCTATTTGAAATCGTGGGAGAGAACTTATTAATAAGCCTTTAAACAAAGATTTGTAATTTGAACTTGCTGACCTAGAAGACTTTCACCACCCACAGAAAGTTATTTAATGATGATTTCTCATGCAAATAATAGTATGTACAATATGGAAATACATTATGAGATAAACGGGTATCAAACATACTAGTCTGGCGAGAACAGAGGGTTTGTTGTTGAGAATTGTGGGTTATATGCTTGAAAAGTTTAGCTGGACTAACACTGAAGAACGCTGAAGTATCAATTTGAGTTTGAGACAGTCATTAAAGCTTTTGAGCAGGGAAGGTTTATTTTGATTTGTCGTCTTTTAATGTAAAATTATATCCATCCATATAAAAACATATGGTTGAAGAAGATCACAACAAATAAAACCCACTTTTTGGGGTGATGGTATTAACTATATAGGTGAAAAATAACATGCCAACAGTCACTAACACATAGGCACTCATTGCATGTTAGTTGAATATTGTATTGATGATAGAACCAATGAAATGACTTTTTTCTGTTTTCAAGGACTCTGTAACAAACTCTTCTTGTATTCGAGGGTAAGTCGATCAACAAAGAGCACATTAAATTGAAAAGATTGAGGGAAAATTGAAACCTGAAATATATAGACTTTTAGCATGACTATGGCTGCTGAAAGTTTTGGCAATGTTACTAAAAGTCTGAGAGTACTTCAGTAGCAAAAATAAGAGATTGTCTTTGTTGATCGGATTTTCAGGTAATTTCATATAAACTTTATTTTCTATTTAATAAGTTGTACCTGCTCTAATCAGTAGGCTGTTTTGCAGTTTACTTAAAATTAATCATGAACAAATAAAAAGGATAGAGACTTTACTAAATATATTTTATAATAAATTATAATTTTTTCCCCTTTGTAGAATGTCAAGTTGTATTTAACAATCATGAGAAGGAAGATAAATTTGGATGAGATTGGCCTGCAGGCCAACTTTACTGGAACAAATTCCCTATAAGAAGAATATCTGCTTTTAATTTAATGAATAGAATAAATTGCTTTATGTTGAGTTCCATAAAAATAATCTTAGATATTTCTGCTAAAACAGTTTGAGTCCACATTTGCTGTGTCATAACTGAGCAGGCTTTTGTATCAATAAATAAAATATCCTCCATCTTCCTTTCTGTACAACCGAAAATCAGAAAATAATTCAGTTTTAATTTTTGTAAGAAAGAAGCCAATATATTTTATTGGGAAACTTAGTCTACTTGAGAGAAATTTAATAGAGAAATCAATTCACCTTTCGAGTGATGTGAGTGGGTTTGCTACATTTTGATCTTTCAATTTGCAGTATTTTATTCATATTTCCTACTTTAAGAATATTAACCTGTTGTGTAGTGGTATTGTTGGATTATAGAAGATTTTGGACTGGATGTAAGATGATTCCTTTTCCCATGGATCTTAGGCACCACATAGAGACCTGTTTCCTTGGATATGGCTGATGGAGATGATCACTTTAAGCCATTAATTTAGTAGGCCCCATGTGACTGTGAGAGGGAAACTGGGAAATTGGAATTAGACAGAGGTGAGAAGCAGTGCTAGAGACTGGTGATAGGCAAAAGACTTAAAGTTACCATATGTACAATCCACATTCAACCTGGAGTCTACCATTTAGGATGGTACGTAACAACTAAACTGCACTAAGCCTACTGAAACACAGCTCTTGTACTTGTCTTATTTTAAGGGTTTCAGTGAAAGAATCAAAGCAGCTGAACAAAAATCTGTTATTGGTGGGGCCTGTCATGATGTTCCTGGGACTTCGTTGTATCCTGAGGGTAGCCCTTATGATATGTTTTATAAGGTGAAAGGAAGAAACTGTCTCTGTACCTATATCTGGTAATGTTTGCAAAGAGGAATGCTGGTTTTGTCACAGTGCAGACAATAGCTGTTCTTTATTTTCAGAGACTTAGTAAATGTTCATGAATAAAGCTGAGCAACCTGAGATAATGTGGAGGAGTTAGTTTCCCTTCAGCTATTTTACTGTGAGTGTAGGACTGTTTCTTTTAAAGATATTTCAGAAATATTTTTAAATAGATATTTTATTTATTTATACTGTAAAGTATGACATGACTCATGAAGAAATAGAGCAAGTTGACAGAGAAAGTGGAAAGAGTGAAAGAGTAACTCTTAACCACCTTTCAAATATGTGAGTTTTGAAAGTGTCCTTTCAAATAAGATAATAAGCTCTAGTTTTTAAATTTAAAATTATGCAAAATTTTCAGCATTTCTTTAAAAATAATTGAAATTAATATTTGAGGGGACACTAGGAGAAGCTTGAGAAGATAAGGTTTTCTTTTTCCTTAGAGATGTACCCTTTTCCTTTTTCACTCATTGTCAAATATGTGCAGATATTTCTAAAATATATAGAAGGTATTAAGTCTTTATTCTGGAAAAGTTCCAGTTTATTATATTGCATTTTAAAAAGAACAGTATGGCTAAATACTGACTGATGAATGACATGAAGAACAGGAAAAGTAAAACATTTTGTTGATGACTTTATTCTCTTGGCTAATTAAAATGTCAAATCTTGATTATAAGTAGTTAAAAAATAGGCTAAGCCTCTTGGGTTGAATTGTTAGATTTGTGAATTTAATACGTTCCTATATTTAATAAAGTATGGGAATGTTTGCAAAATTAAATTTCTTATTTTAAAAAGAAGATAGATTTAGTCTGAGGATATAAATATAATTAATGATTCATTAATATTCATAAAGATATAGTTAATATTTGAATATATTAACATATAGGAGAGTAAGTAGATTACCATAAATGTGATAATATTAAGTGTGGGATACATTAATCCTGTTTTGTTCACTTCAGCTACAGAGGTAGATGTTATTTAAAATTATTCCTTAGAAAAACAATAATGGAAGGATAAAGGAATAATACTGTACTAATGTTGAGAATTACCTGATCAAAAGCTCACAGATAATAGAACAGGTAGCCTGAGTCTGGCAGTGTTGAGAAAACTTACCTGTTTTGCTCTATCCCTAGCACCTAGGGCAGATGGTAAGTAAATGTAGTTAAATGAACTGTATGAATAAAATGAATTAATGAGGGCAGTGCAACAGTGGCTCAGTAGCAGAATTCTTGCCTGCCATGCCAGAGACCTGGGTTTGATTCCCAGTGCCTGCCCATGCAAAAGAAAAAAAATGAATGAATGGTACTAGGTAAGGAGTTATTTCTGAAATAAAGTGAGAGAGCCTCCTTTCCTTCTTAATTCCCTCTTTTTTTCCCTGTAATCATTTGTTAATGTATTTAATATATCTATTGAAGCACCTATCAGGTGCCAGTACTGTCACGTGTGAAGAAGTATCTAGCAGGTGAGACAGGCATAGACCTTATCTCCCTGCTTAGATTTTACATCTGTTTTATTTGTATAAGCTCCTTCCGACCATTAATATGCCAACATATGTTCATTAACTTTGTGCACTAGAAAGGGGCATATTACACTGTTTCTGTCAATGGCATTCGGAATGTGATTGCACTTTTTTCCCTTCAGCACATGGTTTAGTGTGTTATCTCATACAACAGCTATCAGTATAATTGGTGCTTAAACAACTGCCTTTTATCTCTGAAATGTTAAAAATTGTTTCTTTTAAATTGTGTCAGCAGGCTGCTATTAATAATAAAAAATGAGCAGTTTTCCTGCATTCTAGATAAAAGTTGCAAGAATTTAAATTACTTTTTAGCTTTGCAGGAAATGTTATCAATAATGGAAAAACATATTAACTATATAGGTAAGAACAGTTTTACCTTGCTACATTTCCTTTTTAACCTTTTGAACTTAAAAATTTAGTTGCTTTTAATTTTGACGGATGATAGGTGCTTTGATTTCACTTAGCAAGCACAGTGACTTGTTTATAGTAAGGTTAATGATTCTTTCTTGATTTTATATTAAAACATTTTAATTTAAATCTTTCCAATATGAAAACTGTGAATTTAATGCCTAGAAGATATGTTGACATTTCATCAGATTGTTTCTTGTTTTATGTATATTTTATGTGACTCTTACTTTTGCAGAAGGGATCTTCAGTCACTGATGAGTCTTAAAGGCCATCCAGGTATTGAGTAAAGGCCAGGACATCTAGGAAATTACAACCAGCTGTATTTTGAGATTTATCTGTATAACTTTCTATCTCTTACTAATCCATTTAAATTGATTTATAAATTCCTTTCATTAGATGTGTGACAATTTATCCATACTTTGGTTGATGGACTTTTCATTCATTTCCAAATTTTTTTGTACTTCCAATGCTGCAAAAAAAAAAATGACATCTTGCTCATGTCTCCATATTGCATGTTTCTCTTGGAATTATACATAGAAGTAAAATTGGTTGATAGGCTAGGCACATTGTCAGCTTTATTCTGTATTGCCAAATTGGTCTTGTAAGTAGTTGAACAAATTTAAACTTCCCATTGGTTGTTTGTGAGCAGCTGTTAGTCAACCTTCTCAACATTTACTGTTGTCAGAATTTTAAAACCTGATTTGATAGGTATGAAATAATGTCTTGTTTTCAGAATATATTGTTTCTCTGATTATTAATGTGTCTAAATGTCTTTTCACATTTAGTTCCTTCTGGTATATGTTCTTTATTTTCCCTTATGGATAAACCACATGAATATGTATGAAAACTTAGAAAATATGTACCATGTTGTGAGTGTTTTGTATGTATTTTCTTATTTTTTTTTTAGATACAGTGGTCAATTTGGGTTGCTAAGTCCTAGAGTTTTAACTAAAATTCAAATTTCTTTCCACGTTCTATAGATATCCAAAACTCTCTACAGTTTTCTTCACATCCCTTGGTTTGTACCCACAAGGTTTCTCCCCTGCTTCCTCATTTGCTGTTGTCTGTCTCTTTTATACCTTATTAAACCAATGTGAAATTTGTTTTTTTCCTTAATTACCATCTCCACATACGCATATATACACAGACAGACACATAGACATACATGCAAACACACACTCACCCAATATATATGTATAAAATAAATTGTATTTGGTGGTGGTCATCAAGGAAGATAAGAGATAACATTCACAAGTAATTTCAAATTGAATGTCATATTTCTATGTTTGCAAGTGTTTTTCAGCTCTCTACCATCACCCCACGAAGTCACCATTTTCATCTTGTTCTCTGTGACTCACAAATATAGATGTATCAAATGACCATCATGGTACTCTGAAGATGAATTTAAGTTGAGTGTTTTTAGATCACCCTGTTGTTTATTAGATGTTTCTGGGAGCAATGTATTTCCCATATCAGACATACATACAATCTGCTCATGCTCAATAATTAGACCACCTCTAATTACATCATCTGGCACTACTGTATTCATTATCCTAAACCTTGCCCACCTTTTTTCTAATAAAGCTATCCTAATTACTGCAGTTTGGGGAGGCATATTTTGGGTTGCTAAGCCATCTGCTCTCCAACTATGCGCACATAGTAATAAACTCCCTCTTTGGAAAAAAAAACACATACAAAGTACAGTGATGTTTCATAAAGTTTAGACATGCTGTATATTCTTTTGTTAGTGTTATTTAAATTGAGTCCATTTTATGCTTTCAAATGTTAACTTCAACAATATTAGTAAACATTGAAAAGAAATAAACCATTATTAGCTGCTCTTAAAACAAGTTAATTTATCTTAGGAATGCTTGTTTCTGAAATCAATAAAAGACTAGTAAAGTTAATCAGGATTTTTATAGATCCAAAATATATTTATTTAAATTATTTTTCCCACTTTTCTTGTAACTAAGTATTGAAGGAAAATAGAATAGACCAAATTAAAATAGAATTTTTCTAAACATTTCATTGGAAAACTGTAAAATAACTATTACATAGTATGGCACTCATTTCAACATTTATAGATAACGAAAAATTCAGTTTTAAAAACTTTTTCCCCATGGAGAAACCTCTGTTATATTGATAATGATATCTAACATTTACAAGTATTTTGAGGATCATAGAAATACATTGTTGGGGATTGAGTCATGTCCCTCAAAGACATGTCCATTTCCCAGTCGCTGGTCTTGTGGGTGTGGACTCTTATAAATAGGATGTCTTAGAGATGTTACTTTAGTTAAGGCGCAGCCTAATTGCGTAAGGCTGGGCTTTAAACCAGATTACTGAAGTCCTTTATAAGGAGGAAGCAAGCCTTCTAGGCCATGAAACCATGAGCCAATAAATTCCTGTTGTTTAGGCAAGTTGTATAGTATTTGTTTTTGCAGCTAGGAAACTAAAATATATACTGTGAAAAGTGAAACTCATACTTCCTTCTTTCCACTGAAACTCTTAAGCATTTATATCTGACTATGGTTTTTTTGTGGTTCATGGTATCCGCCAATATATTTTGTGAATATATGTATGGGGATTAATATTTCTGAACAATAAAAGCTGTGAATATTGGTAGTATTTATAAATGGCTGGTGGAAAGACAAACAAAGCTCGAGGGATCATTTGAATAAATGTAAATGTATTTAAGAACAAAATAACAGGAAATGTAATAATTTTATTATAAATTATACTATTATAAATTCTGTTAAATTTTGTTTGAAACACCAGCTCCTCTGATGGTCTTTTTTTTTTTATAGCTGTTTTTTGGAGAAAACATTTTTAGTTTTCGGAAAGGTGATTTACCCATATTATATATCCAGTGTAATTGCCTAGTTTTATTAAAAAAACTTAGTAGTATTTTGACAGCTTACAGTTTTATTTATTCTAAGGCTCAGCAATTTTTTCTCTAAGATAATCAGTACTCTGATTTAGTGATCAGTTTATGTTATTTTTTTACTGGAAATCTAAAATAATCATTTTTAAAAAAATATTTAAGAAATTATTTGAAGTATCTCTAAACAGCATTTTTATTTTTACTTTATTAGCTTATAAGCAGCACTTTCTCATGAGGTATTAATTCATGTTTTGACATGGTTGTTGTGTGACATTTTACTCTCCTTTTTGTTTTGCTGTAGAGCACCCCCCTACTGCTTTTTTTTGGACATCACTCTCAATGGCAGTGTGCTTAGGTACAAGTGATGCCTACTGCAGTTCAAGGGGATGGAATGAAATAGAATAGGACGCTTGTGTGTGGTAGTAAATGTTTACAATGGCTATTGTGGGAAATGGGAAAGGAAATTAACCAAAAACCACTTAAAGAGATAATAATAGGGACAATTAATTAATAATAAAACCAATATGCATTATGGTATAGTTGTACTGGTAGAGTAGCAATAATACTTGGTTGAACAGGTACAGTGAAAGGATACAGTTGATAAGAGATTCGTTCATCCACCCAGTAAATATTCATGGAGCATCCTCTGTATACCAGCATTGTTTTAAGTGCTTGGGATGCATCAGTGAATAAAATAAAGATCCCTAGCATGCATTCCATCCAGGGAAGGTAGAAAATAGACAAACCATGTGAATGTAAGGTGGAGGTATTAAATGCTTTAGAAAAATGTACAGAGAGGCAGATGAGGGGCATTAAGAATATGAGACCTGCAATTTTAAATTAGGTAATCAGGGAAATGGTGGCATCTGAGCAAAGATTTGAACAAAATGAGGAGATTAGTCATGTGGAAGATGGGGGGAAAACATTCTAAACGAAGGAATGGCCCTAAGATAGGTGTGTTGGTTTGAAAGGAAGTATGACCCCTAGAAAAGCCATGTTTTAATGAAAATCCCTTTCATAAAGGTAGAATAATCCCTATTCAATACTGTATATTTGAAACTGTAATGAGATCATCTTCCTGGATGATGTGATTTAGTGAAGAGTGGTTGTTAAACTGGATTAGGTGATGACATGTCTCCACCCATTTGGGTGGGTCTTGATTGGTTTATTGGAGTCCTATAAAAGAGGAAACATTTTGGAGAATGGGAGATTCAGAGAGAACAGAGCAGAACGACATAACCACGAGAAGCAGAGTCCACTAGCCAGCAACCTTTGGAGATGAAGAAGGAAAATGCCTCCCAGGGAGCTTCATGAAATAGGAAACCAAGAGAAGAAGCTAGCAGATGACGCTGTGTTCATCATGTGCCCTTCCAGATGAGAGAGGAACCCTGACTGTGTTTACCATATGCCTTTCCATATGAGAGAGAAACTCTGACTGTGTTTACCATGTGCCCTTCAACTTGAGAGAGAAACCGTGAACTTCTCAGCCTTCTTGAACCAGGTAACTTTCCCTGAATGCCTTTGATTGGACATTTCTATATACTTGTTTTAATTGAGACATTTTCTCCACCTTAGAACTGTAAACTAGCAACTTATTAAATCCCCCCTTTTAAGTGCCATTCTGTTTGTGGTATTTTGCATTTTGGCAGCTAGCAAACGAGAACAATAGGTGTCAGAGGAACTGTGACAATATGGAGGCCATTGTGGCTAGAGAGAAGTGGGTAATTGGAAGGAACACAACAGTGGGCAAATTATACACGTGAGGACTTATAGCCTTTTACTGTGAAACTGGAACCATTCGAGTTTTGACCACAGGTCTGGCTTGATTTTATAAGAATTAATCTGGTTAGTTGTTGAGACCAGCATGTAGAATGGTTAGGGTCAATTTAGGAGAATTCAGGAGTTTATTACAGTAATCCAGAAGAGATATTAAGGTGACTTACACCTGAGTGATGGCAGTGGAGATGAGAAGTGGTCAAATTTCGATAAATTATGCTCACAAGTGGGTCTTGACCTCCATATAAAAGGAAATGAGGCCAAGAGGGGACTGACTGATAAAATTAACCAAGGGCATGTCTGTAGGATAAGTGATGAAGTATATGGGAGGTGTATTAGTCAAAATTCTCTAGAAAAACAGAACAGGAGAGATCTGTAAATATCAGATTTATAAAGGTGTTTCAAGCAACCATGGGAATGGAAGAGTCCAAAATCCATAGGGCAGGTGGCTCCAGTGAAGAAATTGGACGTACTCCATAGGAGAGGCTCGCTGACTGAAGAAACAGGTAGAGTCTCTCTCTTCTTCCTTAAAAGCCTTCAACTGATTGAATTATCTCACTGTGTGAGACATGCCTTAGTTGACTGCAGATATAATTGGCCACAGCTGCAATCAACTGACTGATGATTTAATCAAACAGCCATGAAATATCCTTGTAGCAACGGTTAGGCCGGTGCTTGCCTGACCAGACAACTGGGCATAATTATTTCACCAAGTTGACATCAGAACCTAACCATCACAGTCCACCTCTTGTCAAGTTGGCAGCTATACACATCATCTTGAAACATGCTTGATTTCCAAACAGAACACAATAGCAGACATATGTTTCACCTAAAAATGCTCAACAGTTCTGCATACGATCAGAAATGCACTACATCTCTCCAGAATAAGGTGCAAGTCGTTAGGTAACATTCACTTTTAAATTTCATATCCTATGACTTAAGTACTATAACGAACAATACAAGTTATGTCATATAAGAGGAAAACAAGATATTCATTTATTTACAAAGGCAAACATACTCATAACAAAACAGGGAGGAAATATTCATACAATCATGGTCCTTGTTTCTGTAACTGGTCCCATGGTTGTCATTCATATTTATCACTACCGTCTTCTACTACCCATTCTGTTTTCCCTTTACTCTCAGCAAGCACTTCAGCTGGCTATGGTTCTTTGCCAGGTGGGATGACCCAGACCTTCATTCTGAAGTTTCTGGGCCACTGGTAGTCCTGCCTGGATTGGTTTGTTGCAGTTTTCCATTAACCTTAATCACAGGGCATGGTAATACTATGAGACGCCCGAGGGGATCTCCTGTATTCCAGGAAAACTCTTCTTTACCTCTGTTGTGTAATTACAGTCATATTTCCCCTTAATAGTTATGATCAATTACCCCTCACAGTACATTAATCCATTTTCATTCCTGTTGATTCAGTGACATTAGAAGCCCAAAGTGGCCAGGTGGCAGTCTTAATTTCCAATTCAATAGAATCATTGTTTCGTCTTCTGGAGGGAACACTCCTCCTTTTGAAACTAACACCTGTAGATCAGCGGAGCTTAAGGTTTCAGGGACATGAAGTGAAAATTTTCCTAGTGGATCACTGGGGTGATAGTGAGTGGTGCCACTCCCATTTCCACCTCTTGATTCCTGGAACTGTGAATCCTTGCTATGAGGAGAAATAGAATGGACGCTGATTCAGAGCATACACAGCCTTCCAGAGAACATTGCTCCAGCCCTTCAAGGTATTGCCACCTAGTGGTGCCATAATTGGGTCTTGAAAAGGCCATTTCACCATTCCATCCACACAGCTGCCTCTGGATAGTAGGGAACATGGTATTACCAGAGAATTCCATGAGCATGTGCCCATCCCTCCATGTTATTTGCTGTGAACTGGGTTCCTTGATCAGAAGCAATGCTGTGTGGAATACCATGAAGGTGGATGAGGCATTTTGTAAGTCCACGTAGTTTTTACAGAAGCATTGTGTGCAGGGAATGCAAACTCACAGCTGGAGTATGTGTCTACTCCAGTTAGAACACATTGCTGTCCCTTCCATGATGGAAGCAGTTCAATGTAATCAACCTGCCACCAGCTAGCAAGCTGATCACCTTGGGAAATGGTGTCATATCAGGCACTGAGTGTGTGTCTCTGCTGCTGGTAGATTGGGCACTCAGCAGTGGCCTTAACCGAGTCAGCATTGGTGAGTGGAAGTCCATGTTGCCTTGGTGAGTGGAAGTCCATGCATAACCTCCATCCCTACCACCATGCACACTTGTTTATGAGTCCACTGAGCAAGGGTAGAATTGGCTGAGAAAAGAGACTGACTGGTATCCACAGGATGTGTTATTTTATCCACTTGATTATTAAAACGTCCCTCTGCTGAAGTTCCCCTCTGGTGAGCATTCACATGGGACACAAATAACTTCAGGTTCTTTGCCCACTCAGAAAAGGTTATTCACATATCTCTTCCCCAGATCTCTTTGTCACTAATTTTCCAATCATGCTTCATCCAAGTTCCTGATCATCCAGCCAAACCATTAGTAACAGCCCATGAGTCAGTATTCAAATGCACCTCTCGCCAGTTCTCCTTCCAAGCAAAATGAACAATCAGGTGCACTGCTCAAAGTTCCACCCACTGAGAGGATTTCCCCTCACCACTGCCCTTCAGGGGTTTCCTGGAAAGGAGTTGTAGTGCTGCAGCTGCCCACTTCCTGGTGGTCCCTGCATATCATGCAGAACCATCTATAAACCAGGCCCGAGTTTTTTCTTCCTCAATCAGCTGACTGGAAGGGACTCTCCAAGAGGCCATAGCTCTGGTCTGGGAAAGAGAAGGTCATGTGGCAGGAATGAGGGCCATAGGCATTTGGGCCACTTTCTCATGTAACTTACTTGTGCCTCCAGGACCTGCTCTGGCCCTGTCTCTAATATTCCATTTTCATTTTATGATGGAGTGCTGCGTGCATGTCCAATTTTATGGCTTCATAGGTCAGACAACACTCAGTTCATGATGGCTTGGTGGCCCATGGTTTCAGTCTCTACAAAGGCCCAGTAGCAGGCTAAAAGCTTTTTCTCAAAAGAAGAGTAGTTATCTACAGCATTTGGTAAGGCTTTGCTCCAAAATCCTAAGGATCTGTGTTGTGATTGTCCTATAGGGGCCTGCCAAAGGTTCCAGACAACATCTGTATTTGCTGCTGACACTTCCAGCACCATTTGATCTGCTGGATCATATAGCCCAAGTGGCAGAGCAGCTTGCACAGCAGCCTGGACCTGTCACAGAGCCTCCTCCTATTCTGATCCCTACTCAAAACTAGCAGTTTTTCTGGTTACTCAGTGAATGGGCCAGAGTAGCACACCCAGGTGAGGAACATTTTATCTCCAAAATCCAAAGAGGCCAGCTAGGCATTGAGCCTCTTTTTTGGTCGTAGGAGAGGCCAGATGCAACAGCTTATCCTTCATCTTAGAAGGGATATCTTGCCCTACACCACTGGACACCTAGAAATTTCACTGAGGTGGAAGGCCCCTGTATTTTTGTTGGATTTATCTCCCATCTCCTGACCCAAAAATGTGTTACCAATAAGTCTAGAGTAGTTGCTACTTCTTGCTCACTAGGTCCCATCAGCATGATGTCATCAATATAATGGACCAGTGTAATGTCTTGTGGGAGGGGGAAATGATCAAGTTCCCTGTGGACAAGATTGTGACATAGGGCTGGAGAGTTGGTATACCTCTGAGATAGGACAGTGAAGGTATACTGCTGGCTTAGCCAGTTTTAAAAAAGCCTATTAATGTTCTTAATAGATATGATTTTTAGTATAGTCCTGGGAGAAGAGCAAATTAAGATGAAATATTAAACCATCATGCATATTATTTAACTAGTAAAATGGTAAGATATAATGGAAAATAAGATATCTCTCTTTCCTCAGACAAACTTAAGTTTTATGACCATAGGGAAGTTATCCCTGCATATTTCCATGTTTTTCACATAAAATATATCTAGCAATAAAGAGAATATATGCAGAAGGCAAAGGGCTTAAAGTGGCATCTCAAGATCAAGAGAGTTATAACAGTAAATAAGGTGTAATTTCTGGATAGCTATCTTGGGATTCTTTTATTTAAGGGTAATTCTGCCTGTGGGCTAACTTTTGTATAAACAAAGGTAATTCAACTTTTGTACCTTAAAGAATATTGTCTTCTGGTATTCCTTATTGGACTCCATTTCCTCAAGATGTAAGCTTGACTTGAATATTAATTTAGAAAACATATTCAATATTTTTTTTCTTAATTAAGAATGAGTTGAAGATACTCCATAGTTCCACAAACACTGGTCATTGTTGTGGGCAAACATTATGACTGGCTAGACAGTATGGAAAAAAGTAAAGCAGAAGGGCTCTAGAATTAGTTCTAATTAGAATTAGAGCTATTCTTATTTTTCTTCTTTTATTAATGGCATATAACTTTCCCAATATTTGATGAGCCACCAAACGCTCCAGCAGGGTATCTTTTCTGTATGTGTGCTGTGGTGAATTTTATAAAGTCACCTGTCACAATATCAGATTATTACAATAACAGAGGCCAATCTACTTTCTTATACTTTGGATTACTGTGTTTTATGGAGTTGTCAAAACTCATTGCAGACACTTGAAGTTATGACTAAAGAAGTTCTCTAAATTGTTAAAGGTAAGCCATTGGGAAAAATTATCCGGTGAATAATTTGATTGGTATACTTTAGTGGAGAGGTCTCTGTTTTATAGCTGATTATCAAATGAAAATTCAAATTTCATTAGATGGTATTAAATTATAATTTTTCAACTCTCACTGTGGTCGAAGTTATTATGAATACCAAAACCTAAGATTTGATTAACAGAATGATGGAAAGGGCCAAAGGCCATGGGAAATTATTCTATGGCTTAATGAATACCTCAATCTTATTAGTGTCCTCTCTCCAAATGAGAATATCTTCACATACAAAAGGCTTTTGGCTTTTGATAACACTGATTCATTGTGATCACATTCAGGGTTGTATGCAATATATGTTGGGACACATTAAAAAAATCAAGAGTTAAATTATGCATTTGTGACTTATTATATAAAAATATTGCTTGTCTACAAGGCATTGTGGAAAATTTCCTTTCTGTCTGAAAGAGGACAGGCTGGAGAAAGATGGTCATTTATAGACTTTGGAAAGAGTGATTTAGGGGAGAGTTAGAGGAATGGAGCAAAGATGTCCAGTGGCTCAAGGAGGAACAATAGATGCTCTGTTCATGTTCTGATTTTTACAGTTTGGGCCTAACATGCTTACTTTCTAGATATAGTTCCAATGCAATACTTAGGATGATTTAGGCCAACTACTTAACTTATTATTATAAACCTTCAAAGTAGATTTAAAAGCAAATTTTTGTTATTTTGCAACTCTGACTTAATATATTTAGTATATTTATTATCTTATTCATATATTTTGAATGCAGATTAAGAAAAAATTTAACTTGAAAGTCTACACTGATGCAGCTACTGTAGAAAGTAATCTGAGGATATGTATACTCTCCTCACCTCTCTCTTTCTCTCTCCTCTTTTTCCTGCTGCTACTCCTGTCTCTATATAATGGATAAATCTTTTAGACACCATTAAAGGACAAGTGCAAAGATGTTAATTGCAGTTTTACTGTATTAGCCGGAAATTGATGCATTCAACCTTTGAGAGAAAAGGTCAGGAAAATGTATAGAAAATGCATACAAAATAGTATGCATCATTAGTAATAATCCCCTGGAGTATATACAGTGACATAGACTTTTAAAAACAGAGCTGAATGAAGAAAGAGGATGAGGTATACAGCGCAATACTATATGTGCATCTTAAAAATACATGTGAGAACAATCCTAGAGATTTTACTAGAACACATACAAATCAATAAGATCACAGTAAGCACATTAGAATGATGCCTTAAAGATATGTATTATTGCATAATTTACCTTTTGACCTCCTAAATTTAAGACAGATGAGGATGCTAACAATTAGAAAGAAACAAAGTAAAAGAAAATGAAATACTTATAAAGCTACCAAAACATGTACTAGCTCTGTATGCTGAAAATGCTGATGGAAGAAATCAATGAGCCTAAATAAATGGAGAACCATACTGTTATGGATTGAATTGTAATTCCACAGACATTCAAGTTCTAACACCTGGCCTGTGAATGTGAGCTTCTTTGTAAATAGTATCTTTGAAGATATTATTAGTTAAAATGAGACCAAGATGGATTAGCGGGGGACCTAATCTAATGTGACTGGTATACTTATAAGGAGAGATGGCCATTTGATGGAGGCAGACATGAATTATGTCACCAGAGACCAAGTAACAAATGCCATGGAAATCTGACCACCCGCCAGATGCCAGTGGTGAGAATGAATTATACCCGTTATGAGGAAGCATGGCCCCCCAACAACTTGATTTTGGACTTCTAGTCTCCAGAATCATGAGATAATAAATTTCTGTTGTTTAAGTCAAATTGTCTGTGGCATTTTGCTACAATAGCCCTGGTAAACTGAGACACATACAATGTTAACTAATTAGAAGTCTTAAAATAGTAAAGATGACAGTTTTATCTAAATTACTGTATATTTTCAACAAAGTTCCTATCAAATCTTAGCAAGGTTTTATGTACATATAGTTAAGTTTATTCTAAAATTTATATTCAAGGGCGTAAGACCTAGAATAACTAGGTTTTAAGAAGAATAATGTGAGAGGAATTACTTTACTTGATAGTAAGACTTATTGTGTGGTTACAGTAATCAAAACTGTGTTGTTGGCAGAGGAATAGATGCATAGAGCAGATTAGAGAATGAAGACATAGTCTCACAAATATATGTTCAACTGATCTTTGACAGAGATGCAAAAACCATTCAAAGGATAATTTGGTGGTTTGAAGCTGTATGTATTCCAGAAAGGCATGTTCTTAAATTAATCCTTTCCTGTGGGTGTGGACCCATTGTAAGTAGTATCCTTTGGTGAGAGGAATCTTAAAATGTGACCCACCTCATTTAGGATAGGTTTTAATACTCTTACTGGAGTCCTTCATAAGATAATAAAAGTCAGACAGAGAGAAAAAGCCACGGAAACATTGAAACCTGAAAGAGAAAGGAGAAGACAGCAGACCCTGCCATGTCAGAAGATTCCTGCATGACTGGCAGTGGTCTTCAGGAAGAAGGTATCATCATGATGATACCTGGATTGGACATTTTCATGGCCTCAGAACTGTTAACTTGTGAGCTAATAACTTTCTATTGTAAAATCCAATTCTTTTCTTTATATCTGCTTAGCAAACTAGAGCAGATGAAGTACGTCCTTTCAACAAGTAGTAATGAGCAGTTGTACATCCATAGGCAAAAAAAATGAATAGACTATACTTTAAACCTTATGCGAAAATGAACTAAAAATGGATCATAGATTTAAATGTAAAATGTAAAACTATAAAACTTTTAGGAAAAAAAGCATGAGCAATATCTTAGGGTCCTAGGACTGCATGAAGAGTTCTTATACTTGATACCAAGAATATGTATGAGTCATTAAAGGTAAATTGGAGCTCTTCAAAGTAAAATGTATGCTCTGTGAAAAAACCCTGAAAGAAAATGAAATCACTAGGAGAAAATAATTACAAACCACATATCTTACAAAGGACTTGAATTTAAAATATTTAAAGAACACTTGAAACTCAACAGTGAAAAGACAAAACAATTCAAGTAGGAAAGTAGTCAAAAGACACGAGCAGACATTTCACCAGAGAGGATATACAATTGACAAATAAGTGCATAAAAAGATATGCAACATCTTTAGGCATCAGAGAAAGGCAAATTGACAGGGAAATGACATATCACTATCTACATATCAAAACAGCTAAAATAAAAAACCCTGATAATGTCAAGGCTGACAAGGACATAGGGGAACTGGATCATGCATACTTTGTTGGTGGGAATATGAACTGGCACAGCCACTCTGGAAAACTGTTCGACAGTTTTTTTTTAAATTACCATATAATCCAGTAGTTGCATACTTTGGTATTTATCCCAGAGAAATGGAAAATTGCGTTCTCGTGAAAGCTGTGTATGAATTTTCATTTGCATAAGCTCCAATTATAGTAGTGCCAAAACAAAAACAACCCAAATGTCCTTCAATGAGTAAATGGAGAAACAAAAATTGGTACATTCGTATCATGGAATATGACTTAGCAATAAAAAGGAATGAATTATTGATACATAAACTGTTTGGATTAGATTTTAAGAGAATTATGCTGCCTGTCTTGGAATAATAAAATTATAGAGCTTGGGAACAGATTTGTAGTGGTTGCCAGGAGTTAGGTACAAGGAGGGGGAGAGGTAGATATGCCCATAAAGGTACCATGAGGGAGCTTTGTGTCAATGCAGTAGTTCTGTATCTTGATTGTTCTGATGATTGCATGAAGCTACAATGATATAATTGCATAGAATCATACACACATGTGTGTGAATGCATGTGAAACTAGTGAAATCTGAATAAGTACTGTGGATTGTACCAACATTAGCTTCTTTGTTTTGATGTTATATTGTAATTATGCATGATGCATTTGGGAGGCTGGATGAAGGATACATCCCTGTGTATCCTTTGTAACTTTTTTGCTTTTTCCTTTGTAACTCCTGAATCTTAGAAAACATTTCAAAATTAAAAATTAAAAAAAATAATGTAAGCAGAATAATTATTCTTGGTGTGCATATTCCCTTATTGTAATTTTAATTTCCTAGCTGTGTCTGTCTCATATATCAAGTTGCTGGTATTTTTCTAAAGAATCTAATTTTCAAAGCAGTCTTATTTTTTTAACTTCCTAAAATTCTTTCTCCTTCTGTCATGCCCTTTCACTCTCACTATTTTTTTTTTTTTTTTTTTTTACATGGGCAGGTACTGGGAATCGAAACTGGGTCCTCTGGCATGGCAGGCAAGCATTCTTGCCTGCTGAGCCACCATGGCCCACCTGCTCTCTCTATCTTTATTGCCATGTTTGTTGTGGAATCTTTCACATGCAGTAAAATGCATGCTTTTTAGGTGAATATTCCACAACTTTTGACAAATGTATTCATTCATGTAACCATCACCACAATCAGGATAGAGAATATTTTTTCACCCTAAAATGTTCTCTCTTGCTCCCCAACTCTGACCATTCAGTGATCCAAGAGCTCAGCCTCTATAATTTTGCCTTTTCCAGAATGTCATACAAATGGAATCACACATCATATAGCCATTTGTGTCTGGCTTCTTCCTCTTTGCATATTGCTTTTGAAATTCATCAAGGTTGTTGCATATATCAGTAGTTTTCTGTGTTTTAATGCTGAGTTAAATTCCAGTGTTTAAGTATACCAGTTTGTTTATCCAGTCTCAACTTGGAGGTACTGCATTCGTCTTTTATTATTGATACATTTGAAATTGTTGCTGCCTTCTATTGACTTTTCTTTGTAGATCATATTATGCTTAGTTTGGAAAATATTTTCTTTGTAGCTGTTGTACCTTGAAAGTTTCGGGGAAATCCTGTTGAATGGTGATTTTCTCCATTTCTTTGTATTGATGTGTCTAAATATTTCAGCCCAAATATTTTCACAGGTATTGCCTTTTCTGCTTTCAGAATACATCTTTGTTTAAAATTATTTTTGTGAGGAAAACTCATTAAGTCATCTCTGTGTTTTATTTTAATACTTCACCAAATCTAAATGTTTCAAAATCAGACATCTTTTCAATTTAAGTCCATTCTAGTTTTGAGCATAAATTTATTCAAATAAAAATAGCCAACTAGAGAAAAGATAGTTCCCACAAGTTGAGTTACTCCATATCAAAATTAAATCATGGACATGGACATTGTTTGAGATCTCATTGTTTAATTAATTCAATTCCTTCCTTGCTTTTAGTGGGAACAAATTTCAATATCTTGTGTCAAATATTGTTCCCAAAATATGAAATTTGTTGAAAATTTTAAATACTTAGTTTTTTTTGTGCTACATTTGAAAAATATTTTGATTGAAGATTTTGGATGACCAGTTAGGATATTTTAATAGTCAGTGTGAGAGAAATGATAAGGGAATGAGTTTTGGTATTGAAGATCAAGAGTACAGGAGAAAGAGATCTGGGTAGATTTAGAAGGAAAGTCTAACAGGACAGGGTAACTGAAAGCTATGGAGTAGGGTTAAGGAGAGGGAGGAGCCCAGGATCACAGTGTATCTTGCTAGACAGTACCTTGACTGAGGCAGTCCCTGTAGATGGAATTACACAGGGGGTGATTTGCATATCTTCATTTTCTTTACTTTTATCTTTGAAAATTTGATTCAACTCTAAGTCTGTGTGTAAACTATCATCTCCTTGATTCCTTCCTTAATATTTTTTTTTAGTACTATACTCAGGTAGTCCTTGCTTTGCACAATTCTGTGTTAACTGAAACTCATGCATATCTGAACCAGGTCTTCGCTTTACAAATGGCTCCATTAATTTTAGTTACTGTAGAACCAAGCAAAATGAGGACTGTCTGTATTTCACCTCGAGATAGGACTAAAAGCTATGACTGTTAATAACTGCTTTCAAAGAGCTTAAAATAGACAAATGACTATAATTCATTTTATACTGTAATTGAGTGTGTGTTGTAAGAGCTCATAGAAAGGACATCTGACTTGGATTCGTGGGGAAGGAGGTTAGTAAAAAAGTCCTGAAAATGATGACAGAATGGTAGGCTTGTTGTTCCTGTCCCCATAGTGGGGGAAAGAGTTGGAGAGCTAAGGCCACAGCCAAACGTGGAAGGTGGAAGTATTGGGAAGTAAGCCTGAAGTTGTGTAATCCCTTGCAATTACTTTAATTTCTTGAGAATCTGTTTGTTTCCTTTCTCATTCCTAATTTTATTTCTCTGTTTTCTCTTACTCTCTTTTCTTATGCTGTAGTTTCTCTTCTACTTTCTCTTTTCTCTAGCTTTTCTCTCACTCTATCATCAGAGGAACCATGATTAGAGATTTGTCTAAATTGAAGGTATTTTACAAGAATATTTTTTGGATTGGTGATCTTTATCTTCCTGTTTCTTAATAAGGTTTGTTTTTAATTTTTGTTTTAAAACATTTTTTATTGTGAAATTTAGCTTATAGACAAAAAGTAAAAAATAATTAAAAAGGAGCAGTAATTTTTAGAGTACATTTTAACAAGTACTGAACAGATTTCATATACTGGTATGGGTTACCATTCCACAACTTCAGCTTTTACCAGCTAGCTACTCCAAAACACCAGAGGCCAAAAGAAACATCAGTATAGTGATTCAGCCATCATACTGGTCTATTAAATCCTGTCTTCTCTATTACAACTCCTCCTTCTCTTTTGATCCTACTCCCAGTCTACAGGGATTTTTGGGCTATGCGCATTCTAACTTTTTCATGTTGAAAAAGGGTATCAGCAATATAGGATGGGGGATGGAATTAGTTGATATTCTTGGAGAGGCTGGGCCCTTTGGATTTCAAGACATCTACCCTAGGAACACTCTGATGGTTATAAATTTCAGGAAAATAAACTTAGTGCATGAAACTTTTGTGCAGTCCCAGTTAGAGCCTTAGGTGTTCTTTAGGGTTAACTGGAATGATGTTGGTTGGGGTTTGGCAAACCCTGGCAATTAGCAATATCTAGCTGAAGCTTGCACAGCAGTAGCCTCCAGAATAGCCTCTTGGCTCCATTTGAACTATCTTAGCCACTGATACCTCATTTTGCTACATTTCTTTTTGGTCTAGAAGGCATTGTTGATCCCTTGCTGCCAGGGCCAGGCTCACCCCTGGGAATCATGTCCCATGCTTTCAGGGAGGCTTTTACCCCTGGCTGTCCTAGCCCACATAGTGGAGGAACTCTTTTCTTGAAGAGTTGGGCTTCGAGAGAGTCTGCCTGGGAGCAATGAAAGAGATTTCCTGAAAACTATTCTTAGGCATAATTATAAGTAATCTTGACTTCTCTGCTACAGAAATGAGTTTCATATGGGCAGTCCTCAAAATCAAGGGCTTTGCCTATTTTCTTGGGAGTCCCTAATGTTCCTAGTTGGGAAAATTTAATAGCTCCATATTCTTTCTCCAGTCACACAGGGGACTCTACCAATACTTTTGAATTAACAGCACTTCATAGTCTGAGACATGTCTGGGTATTAAATGAAGCCATCCCAAATTAGAAGGCCTCATTACTGTTCTGCGTTCCATGTGTTTAGGTTCTAGACACAAAAAATCTCTCTGCCTTAGGTGTCATAACCGTACGTGAAGCTCTAGACTATATACATTATCGTCCTTTGCCCTGTTTTCTAATGTAAATTTATCTCTATCAAATTGGCTTTGTTTTTATCCTGATTGCAACCTGGTCTCTTTTCTGGTTACTTTAACAATTGATTTTCATAGTGAGGATGACTTTCAGAGAATTTCAGCTCTGAGTATTAGGAATGACAGAAGTTTCCAACATTCTAAGGAAATGCTGCTTATACACAAATAGCATAACATTTCAGAATCTAGAAATACACTTACAACTCCAGACTAAGTGTGACTGCCATAAGAGCTTATAATCTAGGCTCCAGTTTTCTTATAAATGTTTTCTAAAAGAGACAATGCTTTATTTTTTCTTTTGTTTCTGTCCTTTTTTGCACAGCACAATGTCCCCAAGATTCATTCACTTCATTGCGTACCTCACAACTTCATTACTTTTTGTAATCGCAGAATATTCCATCATATGTGTACATCACAGTTCACCATTCAGCCTCTCAGTCGTTGGGCCCTTCGGCCCTCTCCATCTATTAGGCATCATAGATAATGTCCAAAATAAACAATCCATGTTTCACACCCAGTTGTACAATCATCAACAATCTCAACTCTAGACAGTTTACACTGGTCCAAAGAGACAAAGACCTGATAAACATGGTCTCATCAAATATCAAATCTAAACCTTCTTCTATCTCTTGTCCCTCTCTCACAATTATTTGCCCCTGATATTGCTGTGGTACTAAACTATAGGCCATAGCATGTAATATTAGTTTTCCCCCTATACCCCTTTATTATTTACTCTTTGTGCAAGATCAAATCTTAGAAGTAGTTCAGGTAAGAACTTATTTATAATTGTAGAGTTAATTGATGAGATACATGACTCTCTACAACCCCTTTTAATTATTGTTACCTTCAATGTGGCAATGTTACTTATTACCCCACTAATGGACTATTGTCACGTCTATCTGTTCTTTTACTTTTAAGTTTAACTTCACTGGGTAGCCATTCACCTATCTCTAGCTTCTGTGTATCTCTAAGTCTCCTATAATATACTTTGTAAGATTCTAAATTTACCTTTACCAGAGTCATAATAGTGAGATCGTACAGTATGTATCCTTCTGTGTCTGGCTTATTTCACTCAGCATTATGTCCTCAAGTTTCATCCATGTTGTCATATGCTTCATGATCTATTTCGTCTTACTGCTACATATTCCATTGTATGTATATACCACATTTTGTTTATCCATTCGTCTGTTGATGGACACTTGAATTGTTTCCATCTTTTGGCAATTGTGAATAATGCTGCTATGAACATTGGTGTGCAAATGTCTGTTTTTGCCACTGCTTTTAACTCTTCTGGGTATATACCTAGTGGTGATATTGCTGGGTCATAAGGTAACTCGATATTTAATTTTCTAAGGAACTGCCAATCTGTCTCCCATTGCAGCTGTGTGATTATACATTCCCACCAGTAATGCATAAATGTTCCAGTATTTCCTCTCCAACATTTGTAGTTTTCTGTTTGTTTAATAGCAACCATTCTTATAGGTGTGAGGTGATATCTAATTGTAGTCTTGGTTTGCATTTCCTTATAGCTAATGAAGATGAGCATCTCTTCATGTGCTTATTCATCATTTGTATTTGTTCTTAGGAGAAATGTCTATTCATATTCTTTGCCCCTTTTATAGTTGGGTTGTTTGTTCTTTTGTTGTTGAGTTGTATAATTTCTCATGTATGCAAGATATCAAACCTTTATCTGATATGTGGTTTCCAAATATTTTCTTCCATTGAGTTGTTTGCGTTTTCACCTTTTTGACAAAGTCCTTTGAGGCACAGAAGCTTTTGGTTTTGAAGAGTTCCCATTTATCTGTTTTTACTTTTGTTGTTTGTGCTTTGGGTGTAAAATTTAAGAATCTACCTCCTGCTGCTAGGTCTTGCAGATGTTTTCCTATATTTTCTTCTAGGAATTTATTGGTATTGGTTCTTTATTTAAGTCTTTGATCCATTTTGAATTAATTTTGCATAGGATGTAAGGTCGAGGGTCCTCTTTCATTTTTTTGGCTATTGATACCTACCTCTCCCATGCCCGTTTATTGAAAAGACTATTCTGTCCTGATTTAGGGGCTTTGTCAAAGATTAATTGACCAAGGATTTGATGGTCTATCTCCACATTCTCGATTTGGTTCCACTCATTGATACTTCTATCTTTGTACTGTTTTGACCACTGTGCCATTATGAAAAGTTTTAAAGTCATAAACTGTTAATCCTCTGACTTCACTCTTCTTTTTTAAGACGTCTTTAGCTGTTCAAGGTTTCTTTCCCTTCCAAATAAATTTGACAACAAGCTTTTCCAAGTCTTCAAAGTAAATTGTTGGAAGTTTGATTGGTATTACATTGAATATGTAGATCAGTTTGAGTAGAATTGACATTTTGATGACACTCAACTATCCATAAGCAGGAAATGTCTTCCCATCCATTTAGATCTTCTTTGATTTCTTTTAGCAATATTTTGTAGTTTTCTGTGTACAGATCCCTAACATTTCTGGTTAAGCTTATTCCTAGATCCTTGATTCTTTTAACTGCTATTTTGAATGGAGTTTTTCATAATTGTCTCCTCGGATAGATTGTTACTTGTGTATAGAAACATTTACTGGTTTTTGTACATTAATCTTGTATCCTGCCACTTTGCTGAAATTGTTTGTTAGCTCAAGTAGCTTTGTCTTAGATTTCTCAGGATTTTCCAAGTATAGGATCATGTCATCTGCAAATAATAAAAGTTTTAGTTCTCCTTTTCCTATCTGGATGCTTTTTATTCCTTTTTTCCTGCCTGGTTGTTCTAACTAAAGCTTCTAGTACAATGTTGAATAATAGCTGTGGCAGTGGTCATCCTTGTCTCATTCCTGATCTTAGGGGGAATGTTTTCAGTCTCTCACCATGTGTATGATACTGGCTATGGGTTTTTCATATATGCTTTTTATGATATTGAGGAAGTTTCTTTCAATTCCTACCTTTTGAAATGTTTTTATCAGAAAAGGATGCTAGATTTTGTCAAATGCTTTTTCAGTATCAATTGATATGATAATGTGCTTCTTTCCCTTTCAATTTGTTGATGTGCTATATCACATTGGTTGATTTTCTTCTGTTGAACGCACTCTTGTATTCCTGGTATAAACTCCACTCTGTCTACTTGGTTGTGATGTGTAATTCTTTTAATGTATTGTAGGATTCGATTTGCTAGTATTTTGTTGAGAGTTTGCTTTAGGGAGATTGTTCTGTAGTTTTCGTTTCTTGTAGCATTTCTATCCAATTTTGGTATTAGAGTGATATTAGCTTCGTAAAATAAGTTAGGTGGTGTTCCTTTTTCCTCAGATTTTGTAAGAGTAGATTGAGTAGGATTCTTGTTAGCTCTTTTGGAATGTTTGATAAAGTTCCCCTGTGAAGCCAACTGCTCTAGGCTTTTCTTTGTAGGAAGATTTTTGATTGCTGATTGAATCTCTTTATTTGTAATTCATTTGTAGAGATCTTCTATTTCCTTTCAAGTCACAGTAGGTGGTTCATGTGTTTCTAGGAATTTGTCTACTTCATCTAAGTGTGTGGTTTGTTTGGCATATAGTTCTTCATAGTGTTATGATTTTTTTTTAATTTCTTTAGGATCTATGGTAACAATTCCCCCTCTCATTTCTTATTTTATTTGTGTCCTTTTTCTGTTTTTCTTTGTCAACCTAGCTAGGCGTCCATGGATTCCATTGATTTTTTTTCTCAAAGAAACAACTTTTGATTGTGTTGATTCTTTCTATTGTTTTTTGTTCCTGCAGTTCATTTATTTCTGCTTTAATCATTGTTATTTCTTCTTTGACTCACTGTTTGAGTGTATTATTTGATCTCCATTTATTTGTAAGAATTCTGGTTTTTTAGTGGTTACTAATTTCCAGCCTCATTCTGTTGATGTCAGAGAAATTGCTTTGAAAAACTTCAATCTTACTAAATTTTTAAAGACCTGTTTTGTGTCCTAGCATATGATCTGTCTTAAAGAATCTTCCATAAGTGCTAGAGAAGAATGAATACCCTGTTGTTTTGGAGTGTAGTGATCTATATATGTCTGTCAGGTCCAATTCATGTGTCACATTATTTGAGTTCTTTATTTCCTTGTTGATCCTCTGTCTAGTTATTCTATCTATAGAGGAGAGTGGTGTATTGAAGTCTCCCATTAGTATTGTTGAAACATCTGTTGCTCCCTTAACTTTTGCCAGAGTTTACATCATGTACTTTGGAGCTCCTTGGTTGGAAGCATAAACATTTATGATTGTTAGTTCTTCTTGGTGAATTGTCCCCTTTTAAATATGTAGTGTGCTTCCTTGTCTCTTATGACATCTTTATATTTAAAGTCTGTTTTATCTGATATTAGTATAGCTACCCCTGCTTTGTTTTGGTTACAGCTGCATAGATGCTCTTTTTCCATCCTTTCCCTTTCAATCTCTTTGTAATCTTGTGCCTAATTAGTCCTTGTAAGCAACATATAGATGAACCATATTTTTAAATCCATTCTGCCAGTCTCTGTTTTTTAATTGGTGAGTTTTATCTATTAACATTCAAAGTTATTACTTTAACGGAAATTCTTGAATCTACCATCTTATCCTTTTAGTTCTTATTTGTCAGATTTGTATATTATTTTCCCTCTCTCTTTTTTTATCCTTTAAGTTACCCTTACTGATACTTTTCAATTCCATACGCTCTTCCAAACATCCCTTTCCTGTCTTTTTTTTTTCTTTTTCAGTTGGCAGAACTCCGTTTAGAATTTTTTTTTCTTCTTTGTTAATGAGAGGATTTGAGAGCATAATTTTTCTCTTGATTCAGTCTTGCTGTAATCTTTTAATTTTCTTTCACGAAGTCTGCAGTTTTACTTTTGATTTCCTTTTTTGGGAATATTCGGACATTTTAGTATGGATTGACGTTAGTAATATCGGTGGCTTAAATCTACAGAATGGCAAGTCCTGTGTGGGTCTTCCTGCCCAGGCTAAAGGTCCTGCTGTAAATGAGACGCTGTTGCTCTAGTGGCAGAGGGAAAAGAGGGTCCTGGCTCTGCCTGTGTCTCCCTGAAAGTGGTGCCTGTCACTTCTGCTCAGGTTTCAGCTGCCTGTGCAGGTCCTGTGTCTGCTGTGTCTGATATCAGCGGTATGGTGCTTGCTCTCTAATGCTCCCCCAGGCCAGGCAGAATATATTTTGAAAGAAAATTTAATCTGCTATATATAATTTGTTTCAAAATTTCTAAGATATGCTTGGTGAGAGTGTTTTTTTTTCTCATTTTATTACATTTTAATCAGAAAATTTGGCCAATATAATCTTTACTTTTCAAAAATTGAGTTTTCTTCATGGTTAGGATCATGATTAGATTTATACCTTTTTTTTTCAAATAGCAAATTCTCATAAAAGTTCACTCAAATTTTGAAGGTTATCATATGTAGTTTTCTATTCAGTAATTTAAAGAACAGGTTTATCCCCTTATAATTTACTGCATTCAGGATTTTTTAAACTCTACAGATTCATTTCACCAAAATATGTCAAGATATTGGAGTCCGCTTTTATGTTAATCTTTCACTTGTTTTATTATTTAAGTTGTTGTGCCCAGAATGATTAGAAGTATCCCAGATCAATTATGTCATTATAAATGTTTTCTTTCAGTGCCTTACACGAGTGTGCCTTTTTTCTTTCCAGTCCTTATTTCCTTTCCTCTTTCTCCTTTCCCTCCCTCCCTTTCTCTTCCTTTCTCTTTCTCTTTCTGATAAAGCAGCACAACAATTTCATTCAGAAAGCTGTCAGTAAGGCTTATATGAGATCCTTCTGTCTGTCAAACAGCCCTTTAGAGGTTACAAAAACGAGCTCATTACTACTTTTCATACAAACAGGGTTAAGACTAATAAAATCCCAGTTCAGCTGGGAAAAGAGATGGGGAAAAGAATTGGATCTGAGAAGGAAGAGATAATGTAGTAGATTACATCCAGTTTTTTGAAGAAAAGTTTAGATATCATTAGAATGGTAGTATTTCTTTGATTTTATGTATATGAGTTGTGATCCATTGAAGTTATTTGCTTTATTTTAAATCATGCAGATATATCATTTTATGACCTAATCTTGAGTCAGGTTAAGAGAGTGGTTTTAGCTTATGTGTGTTTCCCCTTTTTATTTCAAATACTATAACCTTGATGTTATTTTAAATTACAAGTTTGTACATGTAGAAGAGTCAAAAATAAAATAACCAGTTATGTGCTTTCAGGATTAACAGGTTGCAAACAGCAAATAAGCTTCTGTAAGAAATTGGCACAAGTCTTCCTGTTGGACTATATTAGAATTCCATCTGCATTTTAATTTGGTTCCTGCTGTGTGGATATATTTGACTGAATCTATTACCTGGCTCAGTGGTCCTCTCAGACAATTTCCCTTTCTCATTCTGATTTTATTGTATGTGGTTGTCAACATACTGTAGAAAGTCTGAAAATCTCATTTTGATCACTCCCATGAGGCACTGATAACTATGACATTGCATTTAAAAAAACAACACAAGAACAGAAAGGGTATTATGATATTTCAATTAAAGGTGCTAGTTATGGAATATCGTGTGAGACCTTTTGCTTGGATATTTCTTGTTTACAGATACTTTATTTGGGTTTTGTGCTGAAAAAAAATCTATAGCAATTACCACTTTGGAACTGAACCTGGCTTTACATTTAACATTCCTCCTTTATCTTTAATGCTACTTTGAGTTGCTGGTTTTCCTGATGCTAATGAACCACATGCTGTTTTCGTTTGGAGATAATGTTTCTCTGAATATTTATTATAAATTCAGCTTTAAATATAGTCCTTTCATGCATTTAATACATTTAATCCTTACTGTGAAACCGATTAATGGACCTTTGATGTAAAGCTTAGGAACATTAATTTAGTCCACTATGGTTTATTTAACTGTGTTGCAATCTCATTGGGATATATACTTTTTCAGGATATGTCTAGAAGTTAGAGGGATGATGACAGTGGTAATTGCCTGGCATTCCATTTCTCATGCTGCCTGACAGTTTGATAAAGAGGACTCTGAGAGATAAATAAATCGTAGTCATTGATTCCATTTGCAGCCTGATGCACTCTTCCTCATCTTCAAAACTGTCCTTCCATCACCTGTGTCTGGCACCTTGTTTTCTGACTCTAAGATCATTTCTTCCTGCCTCTCCTCACCTTCTCTCTTTCTATTTTTGTTTCTTTGAATATTTCATTCACTCATATAGTCCTGTCTCTCACATGCTGGCAATATATTTCTACCTGGTTGTCCTGATACCACATTAAATGTTATGAATGTAAATATCTCATCCTTTTCTCAAAAACTTCTCATCCCTATATCCCTGTCTCTGTGAGTGATATCCTATTTATACCTGAGTCTTTGGCTTAAAACTTCAGTACTAGCAATGACTCAACTCTATTGCTTGTCTTCTATATGTCAATTAAAAATAAACATTTTCTTTTCAATAGTACTCTTTAGTTCCCATTCCTCTTGGCACTTTTATTGCTGCAACAACCTCTTGACTAGACTAACAATTCCAGTGTTTTTTTCCTCTGCTGATACCAAGTAACCCAACAGATTAAGATTTTTAAATTATGACATTCACAGTCATTCTTCAGTTTAAAATTCTTCAGTACTTTGTAGGTTCTGTGGCTTAAAATGCTATCTAATATTCATAGCTTTAAATGTCTCCTTTAAATTCTCTTATATCTATTAAAAGTTAGTTCCTACTCATTTCACATCTTTCCTCTAGCAGGTTCTATTCCCAGAATTCTCTGTATACTCAATAATAATAGCCTATATTTATTACAATTATTATATTATACTGTTATTATTATATAATAATTATGTATAAAGAGAAAAGGAGAGTCGATAAAAAAAGAGAAATTAAAAATTTTAGAGAGGCGGGAATGGCTGTAATAAAGTAGATCTAGAACAGGATGGAAATGTGGAAAACAGAAAAGCCAGTGAAAACTTTTTAGTTTTTCAATGAAAATATCAATATATATTCTCTTTCTAGAGAGAATTGTGTATCAGATTTTGTAAAGAATAAACCTTTTGATTTAGCAATGAAAATTTTAGGTATTTTATCAAAGGAAAAAATTTAAAGTGCTATCAAAAACTGTCAAAATGATTTTCAGTAAATTTTATTTATATCATGAAGAAGTTGGAAACCATGTCAGTTATCCAAAATAAGTGTATCTGTCTAGTAGACTACCACCGAATCATTAGAAGATTATAGATCAATAACTTTAGCTTTACAAGTAAGAAATAGCTTATACAAAATTTATATGTCCTGAGCTAATGTTGGGAAAAATAAATATGTATTTTTCTAAAACTATAAGTTCTAAGGTATTTAAATACTTATTACTCATGAATTATGAACTTATGGGTATGTTTTGTTCTTTTTTTGTTAGAGGAGTTGTAGGTTTACAGAAAAATCATGCAGAAAACACTAAGTTCCCATATACCTCACTATTATTAACATCTTGCTTTTAAAGTGGTACATTGATGAAAGAATATTATTATAATTGTATTATTAACTATAGTCCATAGTTTACATTAGCGTTTCCTGCTTGTGTTCTACAATATCATGTTGTTGTTTTGAAAACTTTAATTCTAGTAAGACATGTACAATCCAAAATTTCCCCTTTTAGCTATATTCAAATTTATAAGCCAGTGGTATTAATTACATTCACAAAGTTGAGCTACCATCACCACTATCCATTACCTAAACTTTTCTGTTTAACTCATAAACCACTCTATGAGTTTGTTTATTCTAGTTGTTTCAAATCAGTGAGATCAAACAATATTTGTCCTTTTGTGTCTGGCTTTTTTCACTCAACATGATGCCTTTAAGGTTAATTTATGTTGTTGTATGTATCATGACTTCATTATTTTCTACAGTTGAATAATATTCTGTTATATGTGTTTACCACACTTCGTTTATCCATAGATCTGTTCATGGACACGTGGGTAGCCCCCAACTTTTGATGATTGCGAATAATGCCAGTATAAAATTGATGTGTGAATATCTGTTTGAGTCCCTGCTTTCAATTCTTTGGGGTATATACCTAGAAGTGGAATTGTTGGGTAATACAGTAACTCTAAACTTTATGAAAAGCCATCAAACTGTTTTCCACAGTGGCTTCACCATTTTGCATTCTCACCAACAATATGTGTTCCTATTTTATCACATCCTCTCCAACATTTATTATTTCCTGTTTTTATTTTGTTTGTTTTTTTTTCAGTAGTAGCCATTCTAGTGGGTGTGAATTGATATTCAATTGTGGTTTTGACTTCCATTTTCCTAATGGCTGGTGATATCAACCATTTTTCAGGTGCTTTTTGGTCATTTGTAAATATTTGGAGAAGTGTTTTACTGATGTTTAAATTGGTTTGTCTGTCTTTTGTTTTTTCAAGTTGTAAGATTTCTTTATATATTTTGAATATTAAAACCTTATCTGATATGTGGTTTTCAAATATTTTCTCCCATTCTGTAAATTGCCGTTTACTTTCATGATGAAGTCCTTTGGTGCACGAAAATTTTTAATTTTGATAAAGTTTCATTTATTGTTTTCTTCCTGATACAAAGTCTAAGGCAGCCTTGCCTAATAAAAGATTCTAAAGATGCTTCCCTAGATTTTCTTTTTTGGAATTTTATAATTTTGGTTCAGGACTTTTGTCCATTATGAGTTAATTTTGTATATGGTATGAGGTAAGGTTCACTTTCAGGCTTTTGCATATTGATATCCAGCTTTCCCAGCACCATTTGTTGAAAAGAATATTCTTTTCTCATTAGGTGGTGTACTAGTCAGGGTTCTCTAGGGAAACATAACCAATGGGAAATATCTATAAGTAAGAGATTTTATAAAACTGTCTCATGCAAATGTGGGGATGCATGAGTCCAAATTATGTAGGGCAGGCCACAAGCTGGCAACAATGATGAAGGTCAATGAATTGCCAGGAGAGGCTGGCTGGCTGGATAGAGATAATAGTTCTCTCTTCTGACTGCTAAAATTGTCACCTCTCCCTTAAAAATCTTCAACTGATTGGATCAAATTCAATTCATTGGATTAAATCCCGCTGATTGGATTCTTTCATCGTAGAAGACACTCTCCTTGGCTGATTGTAGATGTAATCAGCCATAGATGCAATCGACTGACTGATGATGTAAGTCCATGAAATGTCCTCTCAGTAATGGTCAGGCTAGTGCTTGCCTGACCAGACAGGTGGACACCATCACCTTGTCAAGTTGACACGTGAACCCAGCCACTACAGGTGGTTTGGCAACTTGTCAAAAATCAAGTGGCTGTAGATGTAAGGCTTTATTTCTGAGCTCAAAATTTGATTCCATTGTTCTCTATGTCTTGTGCCAATACCATGCTGTTTTGATAAGTGTAGCTTTGTAATCGGATTTTAAATTGGAATGTTTGAGTCTTCCTCTTTGTTTTTTCCAAGATGTTTATAGCTGTTCAGAGCTTTTGACTCTTCCATATATGTTTGAGGATTAGCTTTTCCATTTCTGCCAAGAGGCTGGTGGAATTTTGATTGAGATTGCATTGAAGTTGTCCATTAACAGATTCTTGATTGTCTCTTTGGATTGTTCATTACTAGTGCACAAAACTACTCTTTAGTTTTTGATGCTGATCTTGAACCCTGTTACTCTGCTGAATGTGTTTATTAGCTGTATTCATATTTCTTATGTGTTCTCTCTCTCCCTTTCATACCATTATCTTAAATATTTATGTCTAGAGGATAAATTTTGTTTGCAGTTTGTATTTATAGTTCAGGATTTTATTCTTCGATTCCCTTTAATATATGAAAAACAATATGTAAAAGAACTGAATTTAAGTATGTTTTCTTAGAATATGATAATATATTTTTAAATATTTTGAATTATTTTGGAAAATTGCCATTAAATAATTAGAAGAATCTGAATTTTGCTGCTTTTTGTACCAGAATTGGTTAAGTTTTCTAAAGGTTGACTTTGTGCCTTGGTGATTAATCTTGTCAAAGTATAGATTTGGGAGAATGAGAGATATCATTTTCCTGTTTAGTTAAATTGAGTGATCATATGTTTAATATTTGTTGGGGACATGGAAGTCTGTGAAATGTTGAGTTTCATGAGTACTAAGCATTTGTTCTTTCCCCATGACTCTCATCATATTCTGATAAGAAGAATTAATATAAATGAATAATTACAAGAGGAGTCAGAGTCAGCAGAGCAGTAGAAATATGGGTTCAGACAGTGGAATTTAGCTTTAATAAGGAAGAGAAACATAAACAGGATTAGCTGTAGAATGCATACTAGTAGAGATTAAATACAAGGCCAATGTTTTTTTCAATGTAATTGCAATTTGGTTGATATATTTCTTTTTATTTCCATGTATTTGATATTAAGCAAGAAATTTTTTTCTAACCACTATAAAATTGTTATACTAGCTGTTCTTAGTCATGACAGTCACGTACCTCACTGCAAAGTTGAGTTGTATCTTCTTTATAGGTGATGTTTAGTGTTTGGCATCTATCAACACAGCTTCAAAACAGAATACTACTAGCAAAGAAAAGGCACTTAAACAGGCAGTTCAAAATTTTATTTATACTCTAGGAATAGTAAGGAACCTGTTTATGAGAGCTGTTTTTCTCCTTTCAGGCTAAGATGCTTTATCTTTTAAGTGTTAGTTGACCCAGGATACTAGGGAGAAATAATTTTGTTTTGTTTTTTTTTCTTGAGCACTTTAGGCTATCAATTTTATAGACTTTGTATAATTCTTGACAAGGACAGTCTAAAATTAGTTGTTATGATTAATTATTGTTGTTAACTGAGTCTTTGTTCTACATGTTAGAAAACGCTTCTTAAAAGCTTTTTTAAAATGAGGTTTTTTTTCTCATTTTAAAAATCATGTTGCTTATATTAATATTGAAATGCATTTGGGGAAATTGGAAGTTGAGATGCCCAGGATGGGCTGTGCAGAGGACAGGGATATAGAATGTTTTCCTTATATTATGCTGTGCAACTGCAGTTGTGATTGTTCAGTAAGAATAAGTAATATAGCTTAACAGAAAAATTTGTATAATCCATTCTTTTTGTGATAGTATTCATAAAGTGCTTTTTAAATCTATTTTCTTCTTGGCAAAGTTGGTCATTATATACATTTATTAAACCTGTTATTCATAGAAGATCTTAGAATACAGTACCAAAAATATTCAAGTTCTTGAACCCAAATCAGTTTCTTGTTTTTACAGGATATTAACTAAACCACTAACTTGATATATCAATATCTATCTAAGAAAAACTAGAATAATAACCTGTGTTTTTTCCACTTTTTCTTTTACTTATGCTAGGGCAGAAGATACTGTGCATGTGGTTATATGAGTAATTTTTCCTTAATAGTTGACCTGAAATCTGACAGTTGCTCAATTTTTCTCCACATCTCCCTTTGACAGTCCAGTAGATATTATTATGGTTTGTAAACTATGAAAATAATATAAGAAGGGAAATGATCTGGTTTCTGACTTATAGGAAAATTTTTTCCATAACTAGTTAGAATAGCTATTTCTAATAGTTTTATTCTTTTTTAGGTGGTAAAAAACAGACAAGGTAAAAGAATGATTGCTAAGCATTGCTAGATTGCTAGGGCCAGTTTTTAGAGGTGACTACACATATGGTGGATGAAAAAAATACTTTTTTACTAAATAAAGCCTTTGTTTTTTAAAAATGTTTTTATTCAGAAATATCTACACATGTACAGTCCAACCCTATTAAACAATCAATGGCTCAGAATATCATTACATAGCTGTGTATTCTTCACCATGATCATTTTTAGAACATTTGCATCACTCCAGAAAAAGAAATAAAAAAGAAAAAAAGAACTCATACATCCCATTCCCCTACTCTTCCCTCCCATTGACCCCCAGCATTTCAATTGGCCCATTTTTTACCCCCATCTCCCCTATTATTTATTTAATTCCCTATCCTTATTTTTTTTTTTTTTTACTCATCTGCCCATACCCTGGATAAAAGGAGCATCAGATACAAGGTTTTCACAATCACACAGTGACAATGTAAAAATTGTATAGTTATACAGTCTTCTTCAAGAATCAAGACTACTGGAACACAGCTCCACAGTTCTAGGTACTTCCCTCTAGCCACTCCAATACACCATAAACTAAAAGGGATATCTATTTAATGTGTAAGAATAACCTCCAGGATAAATTCCTGACTCTGTTCAAAATCTCTCAGCCACTGAAACTCATTTCTCTCTTCCTCCTTTTGGTCAAGAAGGCTTTCTCACTCCCATGATGCTGGATCCTGACTCATTCCAAGGAGTCAGGTCCCGTATTGCCAGGGAGATTTATACCATTGGGAGTCATGTCCCATGTAGGGGGGTAGGATAGTAAATTCACCTGCCAGGTCGACCTAGAGAGATGTCACATCTGAGCAACAAAAGAGGCTCTCTGGGGCTGGCTCTTAGGCATAATTTTCAGTACCTTTAGCTTCTCCTTTGCAGGAATAAATTTTGTAGGGGTGAGCCCCCAGGTTGAGGGCTCAGCCTATTGAATTGGTTGTTCCCACTGCTTGTGAGAATATCAGGAATTCCCTAATGGGGAAGTTTAATATTTCCTCCTTTCTCTGTAGTCCCCCAAAGGGACTTTGCAAATGCTTTTTTTGTTCTCTGCTGAAATTGTTTTGGGATATATTGGGGCATCAGACTAACCTGTAAACTGATAAGATCTCATGCCCTCTTCAAGATTCCACGTAATTTTGGTGTTCAGGGAAACTGAACATACAAGTTAAATTTGATAATGTGCTACTCAAAATATAAATTCTGCCCTAAATAAACATCTTTCCTTTTGGTCTTACACAGAGGTTGAAGTTTGAAAATATGGGCCATATCATCCTTTGCCCAGTATTCTAACTTACCTTAGTCCTCTACAGATCAGCTTTATTCATATCTCTAGACAAAGTCTGATCACTTTTTCAGCTTTTTAAATGGTTGGTGAATGGGGTAATGCTGACCCTCATAGCTTCAGTGCTCTAACTGTGTGAGTCTCAGGTGTCAGATAAATACCCAAAGAATAAAGACATTTTTGATAACAGTGGTAATAGAAACAAAATGAGTATTAATTATACTATTGAATAGGTGTTTTTTTTCTAATTTATAATATTTATTCATTTGATTTTATGTACATATTTCAAATCACCTTTTGCATGAAATATTAAATTAGACAATGTTTTTTACTCTGACTTTTCTGAAATGACTTTACTCAAACTTCTCTTCATCTCCAATTTGGTGTTGCCATCATCCCAGAGCCCTCTGTATCCTCTAACAGATCTCCAGACCACATCAGCTTGTCTCTTTTCCAGACTGTTTGATATATGGCATTTTTTGAATCACATGGGATGTAGCTGTCCCATTCACATTCACATAAAATCAGGGCAATTGTGTTTGCCATTTGTCCTTTTTGAAAATGTAACACAGAGAAAAGCGCGTAAGACACAAACATTATGAGTTATCAGAAAGCAAAACGTATGAGCCCACCATCCGGGGGAACACCTAGAACACTGTGAGCTACCCTGAAGCCCTGGGGTGCCCCTTTGGGGCGCCCAAAGCATCCACATCCTGATTGTTACAGGAATGTTGGGGGAAATCACTTCCTTGTTTGTCTTTACACTTTTACCGTCAAACATACGTTCTCAAACACCATAGTAGTTCTTGTCTGTCCTTGAACTTCAAACACAAATGGGATCACACTGTAAATACTCCTTGGAGTCTGTTTTTTTTTCTCTGTCTCTGTTCAAGAGTCATCCATGCTACTGCATTTCGCTGTTCTTCATTTCTGTTATCAGTAATATTCCATGATATAACTCCACCCCATTTGTTTATCTCTGGTGGAAACCGGGGCTGTCTCAGACAACACTCCTAAGGACATGCCTGCCCACCCTTGGGAATCCCTTGTAGGAGGCACTGCTGGTCTCAGCTTCACTAGAGAAGGTGCTTCCACCCGGACTCAGTGGACAGCTCACTGTGGGTCTCACTCCCATTTCTCTGCTTACTGGTGCGTTTGAGCACTTCTCTGCAAATTCACTGGCCATTTGTGCACCCTTCTTTTTTTAAGTGCCTGCTCAAGTTCCTTGCCTTTTGGTCAAATGCGATGTCTATCTTTTTCTCACTGATATGCCGGAGTTATTTCTCTGTTCTGGATATGAACCCTTATTGCTCACGTACGTTACAAATATCTTCTTCCACTATGCTTGCCTTTTCACCCTCCTGATAGTGTCTGGAAAAGGAGAAATTCTTGATTTTAAAGTAGTATCAATCTCTTCCTTTAAGGTTGGTGCTTTTTAGGCCCTTTATTTAGCAACCCTTCCCTATCTCAAGATCATTCGGATATTTTCTTATATTACCATCTAGAAACTTAGTTTTGTCTTTCACATTTAGATGTGAAATTAGAGTGGCCATATGCCTGGGTTTATGTGTTTTGTCCTAGCAGCTCATCTGTCTCCTTTCTCTCAAAAGTGTCTGTATAATTTCCTCTACCTTTTCTTCTTGGAAAGAAGTTAGTGAAACCTCTTTTATAATTTAGTTGGGGTCATTGTAGATCATTGGCTTCAGGAGTGGAGCAGAGAAGCATAATGGAACGTCCAGGAAGATGCGGGCGCAGGCCTAGCATTCGGGCCAAATGGCCTGTAACCAGCTCCTCAGGGCCCTGCTGGCCTCAGAGCACTGGGGCAGGGCTCAGGAGAGCGGGGGGCTGGGAGGTGTGCTCCAGCCCGTGTCATTATAAGGAGCTCCTCCAGTTATCAATGCGTCAAGTCTTTGATAGTACACGAAGCAATGCATAAGGCAAACAGAAACTTCCGGCCCAGTGGATAGCTACAGGGAACCACATGCCAGCTTTTGTCCTTTTGAGTTCAGCGGGATGTTATCGACAATCTCCCACGTGGCAGCGTGGCTGGGGACGTCAGTCCTTTTTTTTTTCACATGGGCAGGCACCAGAAATCGAACCCGGGTCCTCTGGCCTGGCAGGCGAGCATTCTTGCCTGCTGAGCCACCGTGGCCCGCTCGCTATTCCTTTTTATGGCCCAATAACATTGCACCGGAGCCCACGCGACCTGACCCCACTGCTCGGACCTTGGTGCGACCCTTGACAAGGTGTTTTTTTCATTAATTGATAAAATACATATTACATAACTACTATGGGGAACATGAGTATCAAAATTTGTGGCATATAAAGCCATAAAAAGCATAATATACAGATCTCCTGTTTAATGCTCTTAATTTGTAACGCATAAACACAAGAATCAAAGAAAGAGGACATAGAGCCAAAGGATGGTAAGAGTTAAGGATATTACTATAACTTAAAAAATTTTTTAGAAGTGATGCCTTTTTTCCCCTTTAGAGAAACTGATCTTAATATCCATCTTTTTGTATTTATACGAAGTGGCGGAAAGCATGTTCTAATTGTTGCTTTTTTCTTATTCTTACCCTCTCCTCTGTTTTTTTTTGACTGCTTTTTTTAATCAGCAGCCAAATTCCATACTTTTTGGATCTATTTTCATTGGAAATAAAGCCTTTCGTATTTAAGTGTATAAGCTTGAACATGAAGTGAGGAAACACGCCTTCCAGAGGTCACGTTAGTGCTGTTGTTGTGTGGTCCTCTATGACAGAAGTTCCATTTCTGGTAATAAATATGTCTTGGCATTATGTTTTCATAACTATTTCTAGTGTGAGAAAAATTTGTTAAAATAAATGTGAAAAAGCACATGGCTATTGATGCATAACGAACAACCACAAAAATCTCAGAGGCATACAACTAAAAGCATTTTTTGTTGTTGTTCATTTGCACAGAAGTTAGCATTTGGCTGGTCTAGTCTCGGTTCATCTTGACTTGTTTCCAAACTGTGGGATGGCTCAGGCAGTCTATTTCAGGCTTTGATTTGTGGGAAATGTGCTTAGTCTGTGGCCTGTATGCTCATTTTGGGACCTAGGATAAAGGGAAAGCAACTACCCAGAAGAAGCTCTTATGGTTGTTGGGAGCTTGTTGGAAACATGCAGTGTTCTTTAAGATGAGGCATGGCACTGGCATGCATGTCACTTCTGTCCATATTCTAGTGGTCAAAGCAAGTGGATGGACATATATTTCTCTCATGGAGTTGGAAGACTTAGAGGATGAATGCTTGCTAAACACTCATCTAATTTTACCACATAGAAATAGGATAAAAGAAGTGGAAGAAACTCAAATCCTGTTAGATGTTGGAAATAAATGAAATCTCTTGATATTAACAATCACTGCCACTTACGAAGCACTAAAATGAGTTGTGCACTATGCTAAAAGCAGTCCCTACATTGCCATATCTCAAGCTTTCTCAATCACAGTGTATCGACATTTGGGGCCAGGTAATTCTTTGTTTTGGGAGCTGTCCTTTGTGCATTGTAAGATTTTTAGCAGCATCCCTGGCCTCTACGCACTATATGCCAGTAACACCTTTCACACCTTCTCTGGCCAAAAATGTCTCCAGACATTGTTAAATGTCCTTTGGGACTAGACACAGGAGTGACAAAATTTCTCCCGGTAGAAACAACCACCTTATCTTGTCCTGATAATCTTTGACATAGGGGATCTCTTCAATTTATGGATAGAGAAATTGAGGCTCATTTTTTCCCAAGGTTACATTGAGGGTTATATTGAGATTTGGTATTTAAATCCAGATCTCTCTAATTCCAAAATATATGAGTTTAGCCATATTGCTCAGGATTGATAAAGATGCCTTTGAATTGGGTTTTCCTTCAAAGTGAGGTTCAGACAAAAATAACAATGTGTAAACAAAGTCTGAAAAAGGTATTCAGAGAAATTCTGCAAGAATGGTGAGAAAGAGCAGAGGTAGTCTACTCACACCAACTGAGGAAAATAGTTGTTGGATTAGATGAGCAACTAGTAAACCCAATGGTAATTAGGTAGGTTAAGGAGAATGTGATGGGATTTGCTAAATAAAGACAGCAGTAGGCATAGAATCTTATTTACAAAGAATACAAGGAAATGAAAATGGTCGAAGCAAAGAGTATATTGGAAAAATAGCTGGAAGACTGAGGTAAAGACAACAGGAATTTATGCCATAGTATGAACTCTGAACTTTAATCTGGAAAACTCTGTTGGACCTGCACACAGAGATTTTAAACAGGGAAATTACAGGGTCAGTTTTTTTTCAGGATCAATTTTATAGCATCATTCTGTCCTCCTGTGAAAGAAAGACCAGAGGGGGTATTATGGATGGCAGGAGAATGTGTTCAAATGCCACCTCAGCAAGAAATTATATGGAAGGATATTTATTGAAATATAAGGAATATTTGTCTCTGGATGGATATTGTGGTTTTAATTTTCTTTTTGTTATCTTTGTTTTAAGTTTTTCTATAGTTATAATATATATTGCTTTTGGAGTAAGTAAAAATTCATTAAAAAATAGGACATTACAACAGTTAAAAGAAGAAAGGAGAAGACTCAACTATAATATTGGCAGGAGTGGTAGGGAAGAAGTGATTGATTTAAAAAGGACTTAGGAGATAAAAATGACCAGGGCTTGGAGATAATATATTTTGGGCATCAGTTCTGAGAGAAAGCGGTTTTCCCTGGGTGTTTTGGTCTGAGCAAGTTAAAGTAATAGGGATTTAATAAGAGAGGACAGTTTTTGTGAAAGGTGAAATCTGTTTTGAACATGATGCTCTTGAGGTGGTTCTGGGGCATCTAAATTGGAGTGGTACCTAGTGGTCCATTGGAAATTAGAAGCCAGTAGGCAGGAGAGGTTTGGGTAGAAATACAGATTTGAGAAAAACAAAATGATAGAGTTATCATTTTGGGTGAAATTATCCAGGAAGGGTATTCAGGTGGGAAAAGAAAAGGTCTGTGGATGGATTCCTGGAGGTAAGGATTCCTGGTGCTAGAAAGGACTCAAAAGTGTCTAAAGAGGATTGTGTCATAGAAGCCAGGGCAAAAGGAAATTCTTAGAGGAAGGGGAACACAAAGCAGCGTTAAAGACAAGACAAATTGGGTACAGCGTGGCCTGTTATATTTAGCATTTAGGCCATTAGTCACCTGTGCAAGAGTCCTTTCTGAGGGAATGGTTGTGGTTAGAGTTCCAAGTTAAATAGCAAAGTGTACTAGTAACAAAGTATAGATCATGAAAGAAAACCACTCTTTTAAGAAGTTTCTTTGAAGAGAAAGGAGGAAAGTATATGGTCATTTGAGGCACAAAAGTACTTTCCAAGTTCCTCAGGTTTCCTCTTATGGAAACATTTTCTGAGACGATTTGGAGGAGAAAAATGGATTCATTTTACAAGTCATCATTAAATGTTAAGGGAATTTTCAAGTTTATTTATTTCAAAGTTATTTAACCTTCATTTGGATTAATGAGCTTCATTTGCTAAAATGAAGTTCCTGAGATTTGAACAGAGTTAGTTACTTACATAGCAAAAGTAAATAAATCATCATGGGAGTATTTTCATTAAAGTAGTATATCATGAAATGAGGAAAAGGTATATAGTTGTAGAGCATGAGACTGGTTGCACACTGTATGTTTAGGGTAGTTAGGATGCATTTAGCACCCTGAGTAGCAATTAAGAAGGTTCCTGGGTTTCTGACAGTAAAAAGTAAAGAGAAACAGGATCTAGTAACAGATAATAGAAAAAGAGATAAAAGGTTATCAAAGCTCAGAATTTCTCCAATAATTTAGTCTACTTTAAATTTTTGTTATGAGTTATTACTTGTATGGCAGTTGAGCCATGTAGTTTAAATATAATTGCGTTGTTTGTTTCATAGTAGAAAGTCATCATATTTCCAGAGCAATTTCTTAGACATAATAGGAACTTCAAACAATAAAGTTGTTGAATTAGATGGAATGCAGCTTTTCATTTTCAAAATTTGGAAAATTAACAATTTGTATCTTAATAATCAACTTATACTAACCACTATTTATTAGAATAATGTAGATTTGCCTTGTATAATGAGGGAAAGTAGAAAATAATTTTTTCTGTGGCTTGCTTGTTCTTGACACTTGTGCTTTTCCTTCTTTAAAATGCCATTTCTCAATGTGTTACAGTGCTCTCTTTGATAAATTTCAAATTACCCTAGAAAGCAAATGACTAAAAAAAGAGTGCCAAAACATTTTTAAGACAGGAGTTCATTTAAAGAAAAAAAACATGCTACAAAGGTAATATATTACATTAGAAAGTAAGTTGCCAGTTTTAAAAGAAAAACTTGACTTTGATTTGGAGATGTTGAATCTAAAAATGAATGTGAAGGTAACATTAACAATGAGTAGTAAATTCTTGAAGTAACAGGGTGTAACATTTAATATTACTCAGTAATGTTTTCTACTATCTCTTAAAATTATAAGGATATTGTTAAGAGAAGTATCCAAATTTTCAATAGTGCTTGACCTCTTGGTCAGAAATGTTAGTGGGCAAGGTGAAGGTGAACCCCAATTCTTATGGGAATCATAGAAGCCCAGGATTCCTGGATATGGTTAATTAACCTAAAGATCTGTAAAAACAAAATATTAGACAGCCCTCTAAGGTGTGAACTGATTTAGTTGTTGATTAATTGATTAACAATTGATTGTTTTGTTCTGTTATCACAAAACAATTCCTGTGATAGTCTATGAAGGCCTTGAGCCAATAGCTTAGAGCAGAGAGCTCTAACTCACTCTCAGGTGACAGGCCTAGAGCCTCTTGAATGAAGAGGAAACCAGGTACCTTTGAAGAAGGATGCAGTTTTACCATCAACAGACTGCACTACAAACCCTCCTTTAAGCCTTATCAGAAAGGACTTTTAACCAGATGACTGAACCTTGAAAAAAGAATACTAAAACTTTGGGGTTATATTGTGTAATAGATCTGAGTTAAAAGTCATTCCTTGTGGCCCTTGGAACACTGTTCTCTTAATTCAGCAATTAAGCTAAAGTAAAATAATTAACAGATGTTAACAAATTGCTACTATGATTGTAACAAACATAAGTAGATGTGGCTCCAATTCAGCTGCAGTCCTTGAAGTGGCCTTATGCAGTTAAGGATATGGCAGGTATTTTTCTCCATTCTCATACACAGGAATCACCAAAGGCGATTTGCAGTTGCCTAAAGGAAGGCAGTATTCCTCTGGCCATCCCACGGAGCACCACACAGACTCCATGCATGGTGCTATGCTAATAGAAACCATTTTTCCTCCTTGCTTTCATATATTTTCTTGGGAAACTAAAGAATTTTAGATTATAACGGTGGCACTGTCATTAGTGATGGAGACAAGGCTTATGTCTTCCAGAAAAGCAAACTCTAAAAAAAAAAAGAAAACAGAATATTTTAATTGAGAGACTTCTGATTGAGAAAACATTTCTCAAATGCTTGCTTTATACTAGATATTTCATAGATACAGTGACATAATTTGTAGTTTTCCTACCCTCGGGAGGCTCTCTGCAATTTCTCTGTGAAGAAATGAAATGAATGGTGAACGCTACCGTATTTTATTCATGATACTCAAATTGTGATCTGCAGAATAGCAACAATGGTTTCACCCAAGAGTATGTAATGACAATATGTGTCCCTCATAACTGCTTTTGACTTAAAGTCTATTTTATCTGATATTAATATAGCTATTCCAGATCTCTTTTGGTTACCACTTACATGGTATATATCTTTTTTTATCTTTTCACCCTCAGCCTACTTGTATCTTTGACTTTAAGATGAGTCTCTTACAGACAACATGTAGTTGTGCCACACTTTTTTATCCATTCTGCCAATTTCTGCCTTTTGACTACAGAGTTTAATCCATTTACATTTAAAGTCACTACTGATAATACAAGACTTTCTTCTGCCATTTTTAAATTTAGACTTTGGAAGTCATATATTTTCTGTCCCTCACTTCCATTATTGCCTTTATATTTATTTGATTTGTGTTGTACATATTGGGTGCATTCTCATTTTTATCTGGATATATTTTTCATCTATTTTCTTTGTTTTCACTATGGGGTTCAAATTTAACATTGTAAACATATTACAGTCATATTTGGTTTGATATTAGTTTCAATTAAATGCACATATACTTTTCGTATACCCCTCTTTCTCATAATCATTTTTTGTACTTGTTACTGCTTATATCTTTGTACATTGTATGTACACAACCATGGATTTATTGTTACTTTTTATGCATTTGCATTTTAGCACCCATAGGAATTAAGAAGTGGCGTTATATACCAAACAATACACTACAGTAATACTGATATTTATATTTACATAAATGGTTTACGCCACTTTGAACCTCTAGTGTCTCTTCCTTTCAGTCCCTTTAGCATTGTTTGTAGTGCATGTCTAGTGATGAACTTCCTCAGCTTTTGTCTACTTGAGAATGTCTTATTCTCATGTTTGAAAGAAAGTCTTGCTGGATATCAAATTCTTGGCTGGCAGTTGTTTTCTTTCACCACTGTTTCAACCCATTGCCTTCTTGCCTCCATGATTTCTGATAAGAAGTTGGTACTCAATCTAATTGGGACTCCCTTGTCCATAATGTTGCTTTTCTCTTGCAGCTTTCAGAACCGTCTCCTTGTTCTATGCATTTGATAGTGTGATCAATATATGACAGGGTGGAATTTTCTTCATGCTTGCCCTGTTGGTGATCTCTAGGCTTCTTGGATGTGGATATTCATGTCTTTTGCTAAATTTGGGAAGTTCTCTGTCATTATTTCTTTGACTATCCCTTCTGCCTCTCTCTTCTTCTTCCCCTTCTGGAACTTCCATAATGTGTATGTTGGTGCACTTGCTGGTGTCCCGTAGCTGTTTTAGGCTATTTTTGCTTTTAATATTACTTTTTACTTTCTGCTCCTTCGCCTGACTCATTTCACATATCTTATCCTGCTATTCACTGATTCCTTCTTCTGCTAACTTTAGTATACTCTTGGGCCAATTTCATTCAGTTATTGTGGTCTTCAACTCCAGTAGTTTTGTTCCTTTTTAAAATTTCTGTCTCTTTACTAAGGACTTATATTGCCCATTCATTCTCTTTCTGATATCCTTTAGTTCTTTGTATTTTCCTTCATCTCCTTGAGCATTCTTAAGATAATTTTTTAAAAGGCTTTGCTTGGTGTGTCCCCATTCTTGTCTTCTCTGTTGGTGTTTACTAGATTTTTAATCCTCTTCCTTTAAATGGGCCATCATTTCCTATATCTTTATTTGTCTTATACTCTTTTGTGGAACACTGTGCATTTTAATATTTAAAAATGTTAACTCTGGGATTTGTTCCTAGAGTTGTCTGTTTCTTGTGTTTTATAACCAGCTGGCGACAGGAAAGATTTTCTTGAGCTTCAATCCTCCTATCAGAAAGGTCTTCACAAGGCACATGCAGTGTGCAGGGTTTTTCCTGTCTCTCTGAACCTCTGTGCTGTCCTGGGATTTTGCTTCTTGTGAGAGTGGGGTGATGGGTGCTGGTAGCCAGTGGAGAGAGTAATTTACAGTTCTTTACTGTAATTTATCAGCTTCTGCCTCCTACTCTTCCCTAGATGTTGTATAGTAGTCTTTTAACCTCCAGTGTTTCAAAGCAGTTGCCTCAGACAGTTCCTGTTTAATTTTTGCTTTTTTTTTTTGGTGGAAGGACTGAGTTCTGGTGCTCCCTACTCCACTGTTGTCCCACAGTTCTCTCTTCATTGTGGTTTTTTTTTTTTTTTTTTTTTTTTTTTTTTTTTTTTTTTTTTTTTTTTTTTTTTTTTTTTTTTTTGGTGCATGGTCCAGGAATCAACCCCAGGCCTCCCGCATGAAAGACGGTCATTCTAACCACTGAACTACCCGTTTTCATTTGCATTTCCCTAATGGCTTTTGATGTTGAGCATTATTTCACATGCCTTTTGGCTATTTTTGTATATATATTTTTGGAGAAATTTGTGAAGCTAAATTTGATTCTAGCTTAACATTCTGAGGAGGGGAGAGAATTATAAAATTTTCAAACCTGGCTATCTCCTGATCTTGGTGTCCTTTGGGCTAATAGATAGATGAACACTACTCAGATAAAGTTACCTTTGAGGAAAGTAAAGAAAAACAAAACAACAATATGCTAACTCTAAAATTATCAGGATGGAGTGAATAGCTATTACTTACATGTCTGAGAAAGAAGGGAGCAGATAGGAATAGTGTATCAATTTTAGAGCTCGGACAGTTGATTCTGGAGGGATAAAGCAAAGATGAATCTCTTTAATGTAGCCAACAGAGAAATAGATGAGGACTGGTTTAGGTTGAAGAATGGCCCAGAGATTCTCTTACATGCTGCTCGAAGTGATTCTCTGGGTCAGGACTAAATACCTAATGTATGAAATCTATGACAGAAATGGGGGACTGAGAAATTGAGGATTGCATGAAGTATATCTGAATAAAAATATCCAAATATAGCTTTAACTCAGGCATGATAACATTATTTAGCACTGAGTTTTTTATGGAATAGCTTAGTTTTGAGTTGGGATTCAACCTTTAGGTTTATTATTGGGAAATCTGTTACCTCTATTTATCCTTTAAACATTAGACATTATACATTACATACTCTAGCCCCATTTCCTATCCGTTTTTTGTCCCCACTGTAGTAACTCAGTGTGTTCATATTGGGCTTGGTGTTCAAATAACATCATCAGAAAGTATTGATTACGTAACTATGATGTTTAATATTGTGACATTGGGCATTCAAAGAATTTCTTTAGGGATACTTGCACGATAGCTAAAGAGATAGTTCTGGTGGTTTGAAAGTATTATATACCCTAGAAGAACGTGTTTTAATCCTGATTCAATCTTGTGAAGGCAGATGTCTCTTTTAATCCTGATTCAATAATGTAGGCTGGAATGGAGATGTGACACACCCAGTTGTGGGCATTAACTTTTGAATGGGTGGAGATGTGACTCCAGGCATTCTAGGGGGGTCTTCCTTTAAAAGAGGAAGCATTTTGGAGAGAGTCAGAAAAGACAGAGCTGAAAGAAAATTCAGAGCAGAGCTGACAGGCAGAGAACAGAGACACAAATATTTGGAGATGCTTGGAGCCCAACAGACATCACCATGAGATGTTAAGCAAGTGAGAACCTCAAGAGACCCAAGGGAAGCCAAGAGATGAAAGCCAGCCCCAGAGAAGCAAAGTGAGGAACTCCCCCCAGGGACAGAGACTGAAAGCAACGAAGCCCAGGAGCAGCAGACTAGCAGATGCCAGCCACATGACTTTCCAGCTGATACTTGTGGAGTACATGGTACATGTGGAGTACAGAGACATGGATTTTGAAGATGCTTGGAGCCCAGAAGGCATTGCCATGAGATGTTAAGTAAGCAGAACTTGGAGAGAGACGAGGGAAGCCAAGAGATGAAAGCCAGCCCTGGAGTAGTAAAATGAGGAACCCCCACTGGAGCAGAGCCTGAAAGCAATGGAGGCCAGGAGTAAGGGACCAGCAGATGCCAGCCACATGACTACCCAGCTGACGGAGGTGTTCCTTATCCATCACCCTTTCTTGAGTGAAGGTCACCTCTTGTTGGTGCCTTAACGTGGATGCTTCCACTTCCTGAGAACTGTAAACTTGTAACGTATTAAATTCTCCCTTTTAAATGCCATTGCAGTTCTGGTATATTGCATTTGGGCAGCTTGCAGACTAAAACAATAGTTATATTAGAAAATATTCAAGATAACATGATCATAGAAATTGTGTTTTATATGTATTCACTACCACTATACAATTTTTAGTGGAGTGAAGGAGATCAAGTCATATAACAAATTAAATAGTTGCACGCATAGAGAAAATATTCCCCAGAGAATATATGATTGGACAAATGAAACCGCTGTTTAATTTTCCATATGCCTACTTTGGTTTATATGATCATCATGTTGTTTTCCTTATAGTGTAAACAATCTCACTGTGCTAAGTTTGATGTAGCACTAGGATTTTTTCTTTTATGGGTGATTTAAGATGTTTGAAAGGATTATTTAGACTATACTAGATTTTCGCTTTGTACACTGACACACTTGTGAGATTCTCCGTCATAAAACCAAGAAAATGTTAATTCTTTGTGAGATTAGAAGAGTGAATTCGTTCCCCTTAGGACGTTTGAAGAATTTAAGTTGAATCTTAAAGACCATATCACAAAATTTATTCTTAGGTGTGTTGAATGAGTAAACGGATGGAAAAGTAAGTTGATACATATGGTTAAGTTAAACTCAGCCTTTTAAAATTATTTTAATTTTAATAATAAAAAAGTATGTCCATGAAAACCATTTAAATGCTTTTCTATGGTACTTTAAATTTGTATTTTTTTTTCCAAATGAGCACATTTAATAAGTATTTTAGTTGCCATAGGCCACACTTTATTTTAAATAAAAAGGTGTTTATTAGGAAGGACATTTTAGCAAAACCTGATTGCTCTGGGAAAATAGACATATAGTCACAGATGTAAAAATACTTGTAATTGCTGTTTCCCATTGAATTGTCACTGAATAGGAAAATAAAATTAGGGGCACGGAATGGAAGGGCACTTAACTTTTCACTGTACACTCTTTAAGCATCTTTTGAAATTTGTATCACATGCATATATATATTATTAAAAGGAAAAGGTAGTAAAGCACTAAGTTTGCAATAGTGTAGCAATATTTGTATACCCATGTGCTCTGTATATTTAGTTAAATATCAGATGAATTACATTGAAAATGATTATTTGGGAAACTTATGGTAAGGGGTAATATGTATAAATTCAGAACATTTCTTTTGATCAAGTTCGAAGAATTGGAAGGAGGCACATTGGAGTCAGAAGTCTTGTAATAAAGATGCGGCAGTAGAATGGATGAATGGAATATATAGGAAACATCCATAGAATACACAGGAAAAAATGAGTGAAGTTGAGTGAAGTATACTAGGACGAGCCATCAGGTACTTTGCTTGATGGTGGAGAGAAGGTTTGCAGTCTGGACACTCAGAAGAATGAGAGTGTTACTGAGAAATTAGAAATTTTAGTAAGTTGTGGAGGAGAGGTAATGATTTGGATTTTAAATAAAATAGATTGAAAACATAGCACTAGCGTAACTACAATAAGCAGATGGTAGGTTTAGGTAAAATTCCCTCAGGATTTTATTATTTTTTTTAAATTTCCAATTTTATTAAAAGTTTATTCAGTTGTTTTGCCTGAGTTAGGTAGGTGGTAAACTAAATATAAATAACTTTTCATTGACTGTTGTTATGATTATCCAATTTGCATTTTAGATACAGTTTTTAATTCCTTAGCACAATGGGAATAAATATATATATTTGAAGAACAGATGGATGCAAGTTTAGTGTATTTTACAATCTTTTTGGGTCCAGCTCATAGAGAAATCACTAAATGTACAAATTGTTCCACTCAAGGAAAATGATCTAACAATTCTCTTTCTGGTTTCCTCTTCTTGTTTCTGTCCATTCACCGCCCCCCCCCACCAAAATTCATTCACCCCCTCAAAATTCTTAACTTCGTAGTTTTTTGGGATCCCTCTTTAGCACTTCCCTTGAACTCTCTGAATTCTCCCCTTTCTCTCCAACAAACTCCTTTCTTTTCCATTTGTCTATTAGTCATTTTTCAGTCATTTCAAATTTCCAAATGGAAGTCATCTTCTGCTTTTCACTTTCCACCCAAACCTGTTTCTGTTTCTCTAAGATAGAAACCTTTGTTCCTTTAATTCAAAATCTACCATTCCCTCGATATCCAGTCAATCACAAAATGCTGTTAGTTGTATTTCACAATTACTTTCCTCACTTGTGGCCACTGTTTTAGTTTAGATTATCAACATTACTTTCCTGGGCAATACAATATCTGTATAACTGGTCCCTCAGTTACCAAAATTTCCTTATTCTAGCTTGTACTTCATAATACCTTGAATTATGTTCACTCCTCTCAACCCTTATCCTCATAAAATTATCATGTAACATTCCTTTAGAGTATTCATTGCTTCACAGGAATCTTCAGAATAAAATACAAATTCCTTGTCTGGTATAACCTATTTTTCTATTCTAGAACCATTTGTACAGCTACCCTGAACTTCTCACTTTTCCTGAAGAATGGCATGGCTCTTCATTGCTCCTTGCTTTTGTGATAATATTTTGCTACTCACTTTAACTTGCATACTTTTCAGATTTCGATTCCTTTCAAGATTTAGTTCAAATTTTAAATTAGCTGTGAGAATTTTCCTCACCAACTGTACAGTTCAGTCATTCATCCATTTAATGTTGAGCACCTAACAGTTATTTCCTTTTCTATTATTCCATGGTTCTTGGTTCATATTTCCATTTTAGCAATTTATTATATTGCATTAAACTTACATATTTAGTTTTCTTGATCACTATGTTGGAAGTTCCTTGATGAATCTCTGGCTCATTGTTCTCTCCAACACCACTGCTTGGTGATCATAATATTTGATGATTTTAAATACCTACAAAGATAATCCTTCCAATATGATAACTTTTTGGTTACTTGGTATCCTTTCTAATAAAGATCTTGTCCTCTGTGTTTTCTCAGCCATTCACTCCGTAGACATACCCTGGGCCTTGTCAGTACAAAGAACTATAAATACTCCAAAATTTCAGTTTTTAGGAATAACGCTCTCCTATAATAACTTCCTGCTTTTATTCTTAGATAGCTCTCTTGATAACTACTTCTGTAACAAATCTTTGATCCCATTGATCCTACCATCTTTTTGCTGTTCCTCTCCAGCCTCATCCACTCAGATCCTTCCTTATCTAACTTTCAAGGATTATAATCATTCTCTTACATTCTCTTTTGCTTTATTATACTGTCTTCTTCAAATCAAGGCTCCGGACAGCTAGAGGGGAATACACAAACGTGTCTGAAATTAATAATAAATTTTTAAGAAGGCTCTCAGTGTTTCCTGGTAATCCTACTGTATTTCCCAAGTCTATTCATTTTTCTATTAATTTCACTTCTTATTTTCTCTCCTCAGCACACCAATAACTTCTCCATCCCTAGTCAGAATTGATGACTTTGTTTCCTATTTTACACAGAGAATAAAAGCAAGAGGACAGGACCTGCAAAAGCTCCTACCCCATCTCTAATTTCCTACCCTTGTCTATTATACTCTGCCTTCTCTCCTGTTGCTGTGAATTACCTGTTTGTGTCCACGGAAAAGGCCAACCCCTCATCTTATATGCAAGAACCCATGCCTGTCATTTTCTTAAAGAAATTGTAATTTTGCCCTCTCTCTCTCTCATGAACCAGCAATATTTTCTTCTCTACTAACATATTTGCATCCACAAAGTAAATAGTAAGCTCCTATTTCTCCCATAAAAAAATCTCTTTTGGATATACTTTCTCCAGCTGCTGCTCCATTTCTTTTCTTTCTTTTACAGAATAGGAATGTCTTTAAAAGGACTGGCTATATTTTCTGTCTCCCATACTCTCACCCTATTCTCTTTTGAATCCACTGCAACAGGCTTTATATAAGCCACTTCAAAGAAACACTTATCAACATCCCCAATGATCTCTAATTGTTAAACCCAATAACCAGTTTTCTGTCTTCATCTTAGTTGACTTTTCAGCAGCATGTGACGTTATTATTCCCTTCTTTTTGAAATTAGTTTTTTCACTGGACTTTTAGGATACCACATTTTCTTGAGTGTTTGTTTTACTCGTCTCTCACTGGACATTCTTCCTTAGTCGCTTTTGCTGGATTTTTCTCATCTACCTCAGTGATAACTATAAACTTTTTCAAGGTTCACTTCTAATTCTCTTCTTCTTCTATTAATTTATTCTCATTTTAAAAATGATTCACTTAGTCTTAATGCCTTAAATATGAAAATTGATGTCTTTATCCTGGACTTCTCTCTTTAACTCCTAATTCATATACCCAGCTGTATACTTGACATCTCCATTTGAATTTCTAATAGACTGTTATCTCCAAATTGAGCTTCCAATCTTATTCCCCAAACCTGCATCACTCATATTCTTCCCCAACTCAATTAATGCAAATCTGTTTTTGTTCATATCGAAAACCTTTAAGTTGCCCTTGACTCCTTTCTTTCTTTCATGTCTTCTGCCCAATCTGTGAACACTTATTATTGGCTCTAATCCAAATATATCCATAATCTGACTATATTTTACCACTTCCACTGCTACACACACTAGTGCAAGCCACTGTTACTTTTTATTTAGATTCTTAAACTGTGCCAGCTGGTCTCCTTGCCTCTGTCCTCCCCCTTTGTCTATAGTCTAATCTCAATATGGCAGCCAGAAGGGTCCTGCTAAATTGTCAGATCATGTCATTCCTCTACCCCCAACCCCTCCAATGGCTCCCATCTCACTCAGGGAAAATAGTCATGCTAGAAATGACAGGTCTTGACACCTTCCATACAGCATCCTTACTCCCCCACTAGATGACATCTTGGTGATGTCATCCATTACGTCTGTTTTATTTTCTCACCCTATTATTCCAGGCACACCAGTCTTGTTGCTTTCCCTTAAGTACATCAGCTGGCAACTGTTTAAGGGCCAGTAATACTTTTCCCAGATAGACTGCAAAGCTTCACATTTTCTTGTAATATTTTCTCCTACTACTCTGTTTAAAATTGTATCCCAACATTATCTTGAAAGAATAAGGGAAAATGAAGACATACTGATAAAGAATGGATCTTATAATATTATAGTTAAACCTAAATGGATGGTAATAATATGATTGGGAAATGCAATGTTAGTATTAAGTAAAAATTTCTTAAATCAGAATTACATTCTGTAAAGGAAAAAATATAGGCTTGGAACTAAAATTAAAAACTCTTTGATCATATATATTCTAAGAATAATTAGTAAGGGGCTTATGCTCGACTTGAAGTTGGATTTCTGATTTAAAATTTTCTTCGTCCTAATTGACTACCTTCCCCCTCCCTGACTCCCTTCCTCCCACAAATGTTTATTGCTTCTCTGATTATTATTTTCCCCATTATAAATGTGAATAAATCATTAATATATTTTCCTGTCATCTAGGTTATTTCATAAAGATTTTTTAAACCAATGATGGCCCTTTATGGAACAATGCTCGTTATAACTACCAAGAAAGATGTGCAACTGTTTATAATTATACTTTACAGTTATATGCAGAGAGAGAGACCTAGCTTAGAGTCATTTTAATCATTTTTCTGTCCAAACAAGCTTGATTTAAAATCTTTTCTGTAGCTTATTATATGTCTAATATCTTACAAAGTCAGATATAGTTTATGTTTCTGCATTTACTTTTTTAAACAATAAATTCTCTACCACTAAGGAAAAAGAAGTTATTAAATTAGTCTGGCCTGGAAACTTTGTTAGTTCCTGCAGTGTTCTCTAAATAATGGCTCACTATTTCTCTACTTATTCAAAGTCCTTTATAAGGAATAAAACAGTTTTTCAGTTGTTTCAAATATGCCTTTCTCTCCTCTGTGCTTCAAACTCATATATTTGTTATGTTTAGCTTGTTTTTATAATTGGGGTATATATACTCACTATTTTAACAATGCTCAAATTAGTCTGCACAAATTAACCCATAAAAACCTATACCATTCTTCTTTAAGTAGCATAAGCTGAGTGTAAAGTGATTGATGATAAAGAACTGGAAATATTGCTCTGTAAAGAAGGCAGGGCACCTGTTTTGGGGTCATATTTGGCAGCAATGATGTCACTATTTGTTAAGAGATGAATTAAATCTATTTAAAGTAAAAATAAGTTATTCCTGCCATTTCTCTACTGTTCATTTTAATTTGAAGGTTTATTCCTTTGCCTACTACCCTCCAGTGACTTCTAATTGCACATAGACTACTATCAAACTCCTTCTTTTGGCCTCTAGGTTCTTTTATTATTATTTTTTTTTATCTTAGAGCTGTCTCCTATGCTGCCTACTCCTTTACACCAGCCCCCAGTTTTATGTTGGTGACTTCCTTTTCATTCTTGAAGTCTTAGCTTAAATACCATCTTTCCAGAGAAACCTATCTAAATTCCCTTCTCTCTTTACGTCACCGTACTTATCACATTCCCACAATGACTTTTTATTCTTTTACCATTTTTCTATTGCTCTCAGGAAATTTTTGGTCATACATTCTGTTGACTGACTAATTGAATGGATGAAGAAAGGAGAAAAAAGGGCAACCTGCATTGAGGGTAGAAGAAACTGGATGAACAGGCTTATATGTAGGTGTGATGGGAGAGGTGGAAGTCTAGGACTCCACTGTGACTAGAATGTGAACTGGGTTAGGACAGCAAGTGGGTATGGGGAGGTGAAAGGGCAGAAATGTAAGTTGGGGTATCATGTTTTTAAACATGGTAGCAAAATAATCGTTTTTTAAAAAGATCACTCTCAGGAGGGTCGAAGATGAATGAAATAGTGAACAATGTAACATTAGGAGAGCCATTTAGGAAGCTGTTGCAATAATTCATGTGATTGGTGATAACGGCTCAAGGAGTTCTAGAGGAAATGAAGAGAAATGGGACCTGTTCTAGTTTGCTAGCTGCTGGAATGCAACACACCAGAGACGGATTGGCTTTTAATAAAAGGGGATTTATTTTGTTAGTTCTTCAGAGGAAAGGCAGCTAAGTTTCCACTGAAGTTCTTTCTTACGTGGAAGGCACAGGATGGTCTCTGCTGGTCTTCTCTCCAGGCCCCTGGGTTCCAACAACTTTCCCCGGGATGACTTCTTTCTGTATCTCCAAAGGCCTGGGCTAAGCTGCAAGTGCTGAGATGAGGAATGCTGAGCTGCTTAGGCTGTGCTACGTTGCACTCTCTCATTTAAGCACCAGCCAATTAAGTCAAATGTCATTCATTGCAGCAGACACGCCTCCTAGCCGACTGCAGATGTAATTAGCAACAGATGAGGTTCACGTACCATTGGCTTATGTCCATAGCAACAAACTAGGTATGCTCACCTGGCCAAGTTGACAACTGAATCTAACTAACACAGGACCAAAGGTGAAATTTTGGAGGAAGAGTTGGGTGGTCATGGACCCTGTTAAGACATGGTCTGTGAGGACAAGTGAATGATGACTTTCGGACCATAACTCAGATACGTGAATGATTGTCACTATCCAAGAATATGAAAAGGGATTAGGTATACTGAGTTCAGATTTGGAATGGTTGAATTTGAAGGATCAGTGTATTATTTCAAATAGAGATGTTCAATAAATAATATGGTTTGAATCTTGGGCACAAAATCTGAGTCCTGAGCAGGGAAGTGAATATTGAAATAAGAGATGACAACATTGATGAAAAGAAGAGGAAGTCAAGGATGAAACTTAAAGAGGAGAGAAAGAAAAATATCTTGTTTTTTTCTCCTTAACTCTCTAAAACTTGCCACTTTTGCTGGATCTTCCTTATCCAATATGTTTTGAAAGTTAAGCTTTCTTAACATTTTTACTTCAGCAGTGTTTCCCTTCATCTCATTTTGTGTATGGTTCACAGTTGCTTTGATTTTTATTTTTTAAACAATTCCTGCCTCATTTCTGCTGAGCCACATATGAATTATGATGGCATTATCATGAGTTTGTATTCAATTTTAGCCCTCTCTACTTGGCTATCTCTTTCTTCCTTCAGGCTTTTCTGGCACATTTACTCTTCCACCGTGTTTCAGAGGCACCTCTGTATTGCATAGCCATCGTCAACACAGCCCAATCTCAACTCTTTAGGTTGGTCATTCCTAACCCTTTAGTCTAAAATAGGCACATTAAGTCACTTTCCATTATGTAAGTACACATTAATTTTCTATATAAAAATGACTTCTCCCTGATAGTTTTCATGTATTTATGTTTTTTTTATTGTTTGTCTCCCTCTCCTAGGATGTGAGCTCCATAAGAGCAGTTGCTTACTGATTTTGTTTTCTGGACTCCTGTTTATATTACATTTGCACTTGATGTTTTCTCTTCCTGGAACCCTTTTCCCTTAGCCTTTTGGGTCATGCCCACTTCCTTCAGGTCTTTGCTTAAATACTAGTTTATCAGAAGGGCCTTCTTCTCTAGGCTACAATCACTTGACCCCCACTTCCACTCTTATCACCATATATTCCTCTCTTTTTGTTTCTTAATTGCGCTGGCATTTAAAATATATGCTTATTGTCTCTCTCAGTTAGAATGTAAATCCTTCAGGTTAAAGACTTTGTTTTCTTTACCACTATATTCTTGAAAATTAGAACAGTTTCTGTCCTAATTTATTCAGTTGATACCTTGTGAATAAAGGACAGGATGAATAGAAACATTACCCCACCCACTACCCCCACCTCCAGACAATAGGGTAAGAGCCTCAGTTAAACAACTGGGCAGTATCTGATTCTGAAAATTTTCCCTATTACTTGTCTGCTGAATACACATGAGGTAGGTATTGGGGTGACTTGCCCTGCAAAAAATAAATTACAGAATACCCAGTTGAATTTTAATTTCAGATAAACAATAACTAATTTGGTCATACTTATTTTATGTATCCGGGAGCTGTGTAGAGCATCTAGTTTGTATAGCCCCATCCTCTTAATATATGGGATTCATTTTGGGATTACTGTTTCAGAACAATCTCACACTGTTGCTAACCAACCCTGGAGATTTTCTCTCTTTTATTTGGGTTAAGCACAATTCTATTTCCTCAAAAACTTGATGGGATTCCCATCTCTTTGTTTATGGTCAATATTGTGTCCTAGTAAATACCTAAATGTTGGATTTAGGACTTACAATTCTTATCAATAAATTTCTTGGTTCCATTCTCTTAGCCTTTAGTTTAATAACTTCCATCCTGAAGCAATTAGTAGAGTAGCTTCTGGGGGAGTGTATTAGTTAGGGTTCTCTAGAGAAACAGAATCAAGAGGAAATATTTGTAAATATAAAATTTATAAAAGTGTCTCATGCAACCATGGGAACATAGAGTCCAAAATATGTAGGGCAAGCTGTGAAGCTGATTCCGATGGACAGTCTGGATGAACTCCACAGGAGAGGCTCGCCTGCCAAAGCAGGAAGACAGGCTGTCTCTTGTGAATCCTCCTTAAAAGGCTTCCAGTGATTAGATTAAGCATCACTCCTTGCAGAAGACAGTCCCCTTGGCTGATTACAAATGGAATCAGCTGTGGATGCAGCCTACACAATCAAGATTTAATTCTATGAAATGTCCTCACAGCAACAGACAGGCCAGCACTTGCCCAACCAGACAAACAGGTACCACCACTTGGCCATATTGACACTGACCATGACAGTCCACCCCTTGTCAACTTGGCAGCTATACACATCACCTTAAACCATACCTAATTTCTAAATAAAAAGCAATAAAACACGCGTTTTTTTCTTTCACCTAGCAAAACTCAACAGTGCTGCATGTAACTGGAAACACATTAAATCTCTCCAGAATAGGGTGCAAGTCCTTAGGTAATATTCATTCTTAAACTTGGTATCTTACAACTTAAATAGTATAACATGAATAAGACAGCATTGCAATCCTCATTTCTGTAACTGGTCACGTGAACATTATCACTACCTTCTTCCACTACCTATTCCATGTTCCCTTTACCCTCAGCAAGCACTTCAGCTGGCTATGGTTCTTTGCCTGGTGGGGTAACCCAAACCTTCATTCTTGAAGTTTCAGAGCAGAGCCATTGATATTCCTGCCGGCATTGCATTGCTGCAGTTTTCCATTGATTTTAATCACAAGGCATGGTAGTACTAAAAGACGGCCTTAGGGACCCCCTATATTCCAGGAAAACTCTTCTTTACCTCCATTGTGTAGTTGCAGTCCTATTTCCCTTGATACTCAGGGTCAGTCACCCTAGCCACTAATGTAATGCCTTCTTGGCTTGTTGATCCAGGGGCATAAGTAGCCCAAAGTGACCAGGTGGCAGTCTTAGATTCCAGTACATTGGAATCATTGTTGTTTCTCTTGGTGGAAGCACTCCCCCTTTTGGAACTACAACCTGTAGACCAGTAGAACTCAGGGTCACAGGGAAAGGAAGCAGAAATTTTCCTAGTGGATCACTAGGATAATAGTAAGTGGTGCCACTCCCATTTCCACCCCTTGGTTCCTGGACCCATGGATCCTGGCTATGGAAGGAACAGCACCATACAGTGGGAACTAATTCAGAGCATACACAGTTTCCTGGAAAGCATCACCACAGCCCTTCAAGGTATTGCCACCTAGATGGCATGGTAATTGAGTTTTAAAAGTCCATTCCACAGTTCTATCAATACAGCTGCTTTTGGATGATGGGGAACATGGTAAGACCAGAGAATTCCATGAACATGTACTCATTCCTGCACTTCATTTGCTGTGAAGTGTGTTCCTTGATCAGAAGCAATGCTGTGTGGAATACCATGAAGGTGGATAAGGCATTCTGTAAGCCCACGGATGGTAGTTTTGGCAAAAGCTTTGTGTTCAGGGAGAGCAAACCCATATCCAGAGTATGTGTCTATTCCAGTTAGAACAAATTGCTGTCCCTTCCATGAAGGGAGTGGTGCAATGTAATCAACCTGCTACCATGTAGCAGCTGGTCACCTCAGGGAATGGTGCTATATTGGGGGCTGAGTGTGGGTCTCTGCTGCTGGCAGATTGGGCACTCAGCAGTGGCTGTAACCAGGTTAGCCTTGGTGAGTGGAAGTCATGTTGCTGAGCCCATGTATAACCTCCATCCCTACCACCATGACCACCTTGTTCATGAGCCCATTGAGCAATGACAGGAGTTGCTGGGGAAAGAGGCTGACTGGTATCCACAGAATGGGTCATCTTAACCACTTGATTATTAAAACCTTCCTCTGCGGAAGTTATCCTCTGGTGCACTTTCACATGGGACACAAATATGTTCATTTTTTTAGCCCAGTCAGAAAAGTCTATCCACATACCTGTTCCCCAGACCTCTTTGTCACCAATTTTCCAATTATGTTCTTTCCAAGTCCCTGACCATCCAGCCAAACCATTAGCAACAGCCAATGAGTCAGTATACAAACGCACCTCTGGCCAGTTTTCCTTCCAAGCAAAATGAACAGCCAGGGGCACTGCTTGAAGTTCTGCCCACTGGGAGGATTTCCCATCACCACTGTCCTTCAAGTACACCCCAGAAAGGGGTTGGAGTGCTGCAGCTGTCCTCTTTCGGGTGGTACCTGCATATCGTGCTGAACCGTCTGTAAACCAGGCTCGAGTTTTCTCTTCCTCGGTCAATTCACTTTAAGGAACTCCCTAAGAGGCCATAGCTCTGGTCTGGGAAAGAGAAAGTTATGTGGCAGGAGTGGAGACTATGGGCATTTGCGCCACTTCTTCATGTAACTTACTTGTGCCTTCAGGACCTACTGTGACCCTATCTCATATTTACCATTTCATTTTTATGATAGAGTGTTGCTGTGCATGCCCAACTTTATGGCTTGGTGGGTCAGACAACACCCAGCTCATGATAGGCAACTCAGGTCTCATGGTAACTTGGTGGCCCATGGTTAAGCGTTCAGTCTCTACTAAGGCCCAGTAATGTTTCTCAAAAGGAGAGTAGTTATCTGCAGCAGATGGTAAGGCTTTGCTCCAAAATCCTAAGGGTCTGCATTGTGATCTCCTATAAGGGCCTACCAAAGATTCCAAACAGCATCTCTATTTGCCACTGACACTTCCAGCACCATTGAATCTGCTGGATCATAGGTTCAAGTGGCAGAGCAGCTTGTACAGCAGCCTGGACCCACCACAGAACCTCCTCCTATTCAGGTCCCCACTCAAAATTAGCAGCTTTTCTGATCACTTGATAAATAGGCCAGAGTAGCACACCCAAATGAAGTAGCACACCAAAATGAAATGTCGCCAAAACCCAAAAAGACCAACTAGGCGTTGTGCCTCTGTTTTGGTCGTAGAAGGGGCCAGATGCAGCAACTTATTCTTCACCTTAGAATGGATATCTCAACATGGCCCACACCACTGGACACCTAGAAATTTCGCTGAGGTAGAAGGTCCCTGTATTTTTGTTGGATTTATTTCCCATCCTCTGACACGCAAATGCCTTACCAGTAAATCTAGAGTAGTTGCTACTTCTTGCTCACTAGGTCCAATCAACATGTTATTGTCAGTATAATGGACCAGTGTGATGTCTTGTGGGAGGGAAAAATGATCAAGGTCCCTGGGACAAGATTATGACATAGGGTTGGAGAGTTGATATACCCCTGAGGAAGGACAGTGAAAGTATATTGCTGACCTTGCCAGCTGAAAGCAAACTGTTTCTGGTGATCCTTACTAACAGCCGTTGAGAAAAAAACATTTGCCAGATCAATAGCTGCATACCAGGTACCAGGGGATGTATTGATTTGCTCAAGTAATAATACCACATCTGGAACAACAGCTGCAATTGGAGTTACCACCTGGTTGAGCTTATGATTATTCATTGTCATCCTCCAAGACCCATCTTTTTTCTGCATAAGCCAAATAGAAGAGTTGAATGGGGGTGTGGTGGGAATCACCACCCCTGCATCTTTCAAGTCCATAAGAGTGGCAGTATCTCTGCAATCCCTCCAGAAATCCAGTATTGTTTCTAATTTTCTATTTTGCTAGGTAGGGGCAGTGCTAGTGTATTCTACTTGGCCTTTCCTACCATAATAGCCCTCACTGCACCAATTAAAGAGCCAATGTGGGGTTTCTGCCAGTTGCTCAGTATGTCTATTCCAACTTTGCATTCTGGAACTGGGGAAATAACTACAGAATGGGTCTGGGGTCCTACTGGACCCACTGTGAGGCAGACCTGAGCTAAAACTCCATTGATCACCTGACCTCCATAAGCTCCCACTCTGGTGGACCAGGGTGATGCATTGGGTCCCCTGGAATTAATGTCACTTTTGAATCAGTGTCTAATAATACCCCCAAATATCTGATCATTTCCTTTTCCCCAGTGCACGGTTACCCTGGAAAAAGGCCGTTGGTCTCTTTGGGGAAGGCTTGGAGGAAGATTAACAGTATAAATTTGTGGCAGTGTAACAGTGTTCTCCCCCAAAGGGACCTGGCTTCCCCTTCATTCAAGGGACTCTGGTTCTGTAAACTGTCTGAAGTCTGAAAATTGATTGAGAGATCAGAGGTCATGACTCTGTGCTTTCGTAATGCAGGTTAGACTTGTGTTCAATTGACCTAGAACTCTTTTGTTTATACAACTCAAACAAGAATTTAGTAGACTGCCCATCTATTTTATTTCTAGGTACCCCATGATTTACTAGCTAACGTTACAAATCTCTGTGAGTCAGATTATTTTGACTCCTGCTTTGAGTTTGCTGTCTATCATAATAGTCACGTTCCCCTCCCCCCAATCTTTGTCGATTAAGTGCTGCCACCTGGCTTCTCCCAACTCAGGATCCAGTCATCCCCATTGTTTTAAGGGTTCCAGCTCAGTGATAGCAATTCCCACAATAATATCCGACCTACAGAGAAGTGCAACTGCAGAGCTCTTCAGAGATGATGGTGCTAGTCTCAAATTTATTCCTCACTGTTCTGGTAAAAGGTGCATCCTCCAGACATTCCTGGAGTGTAAGAGCAGGCTTTGTATGATAAAGCCACTCGAACATTCCAATCTCTCTAAGCCTCTGGATCCCTTCATCTACATTTACCAGGGCAATTCTGGCATTTCAGCCTCAGGTAATGTCGGCCACCTTTGATCCATGTTTCAATCAACCATCCAAAGAAACTGTTAATGCCTTTTCTAACCCCTTGAGCTATAACATTGAATGCAGAATCTCTGCTTAGTGGGCCCAATATCAATAAATTCAGCCTGATCCAGCCTTATATTCCTCCCACCATTATCCCACACCCTTAAAATCCATTGCCACACATATTCCCCTGATTTCTGTTTATATAAATTAGAAAACTCACACAGTTCTTTTGGAGTATAACATACCTTCTCATGTATGATTCTTTGTACCTCACCTCTAGGGGCCTGTTGGGACTTTAGCCTAGTTATAGGTCTGGAAGAAATGAGGGGTGGTGGGGGTGGGTCATGAAAAGAATTAGAAATATCTTATAAGCCATATGCTTCAGGGAATTCATTTTCAGTTTCATCTGGTGAAACAGGATTAATCACTCTAGGACAAATCCTTTCAGGTGGAGGTTGGGTGGCCAACTCCTCAAGGCAGGCTGGTGGTGGGGTGGCTATGTCATCAGGGCAGACTATTGCAGGGTTAACTAGAGAAGACTCAAGATGACCTAGGGTTTCAACCTTGACCCCAACATCATTATCAATTCATGTGTCACCATCCCATTTTTCAGGGCCCCTCTCCTTTCCAACCAATGCCCTCACTTTAATTTCAGACTCCAGGTAAGATTGAGATTCAGTTTACATTGTAAAGTTGCTACTCTAACATTAAGATTCTGAGCCTGATTTTCAGAGATCTCAAGTCTATGGCTACAGGAAATAAGATATACCTTCAGGACACTCACAGAAACTTCTACATCTGTCAGACAGTGCTTAAACTTCTTGTTTGAAGCCTTAAGTCCATCCCTTTCACTTATTAATCTATTCAGTATATCTGACAACAACCAACCAACATCTCTATACTTTTTATTTCCACAAAAGTCAGTAAAGGTGTCAAAAACATTATTCTGCATAGCCTGGCTTTGTACAAGCAAAGCATTAGAAGAATTGAATGGTGATATTTTGAGTATATCTTTTGCCAAGACACTCCATGGATTGGCAGTGTCATTCTGATTATGGGAATCAGAGTCCTTAGTGTCTCTGAGTCCAGTCAAGGAGAAAATCATTCATAAAAACCCATTTTTAAGATTCTGTTTCTTAAGAACCTCTCCTGGTACCAATTTGTATTACTTAGGGTTCTCTAGAGAAACAGAATCAACAGGAAATATCATAAATATAAAATGTATAAAAGTGTCTTATGTAACCATGGGAATGTAGAGTCCAAAATCTGTAGGGCAGGTTGTGAAGCTGGTGATTCCAATGCAGTGTCTGGATGAATTGCACAGGAGAGGCTTGCCAGCCAAAGCAGGAAGAGAGCCTGTCTCTTCTGAATCCTCCTTAATAGGACTCCTGTGATTAGATTAAGCCTCACTCATTGCAGAAGACACTCCACTTAGCTGATTACAAATGGAATCAGCTGAGGATGAAGCTGATCATGATTTAATTCTATGAAATGTCCTCATAGCAACAGACAGGCCAGCACTTGCCCAACCACACTAACAGGTACCACCACTTGGCCAAGTTGACACATGAACCTAACCATGACAGGGAACATCACACTTTTTTTTTCATTCATGAATCAGTCATTCTTTTTATAAAAAAATATTTTTATTGATATATCTTCTTACCCTTACAGTCCATATATGGTGTATAATCAATGGCTCACAATATCATCACGTAGTTGTGAATTTATCACTATGATAATTTTTTAGAACATTTATATCATCCCAGAAAGGGGCGCATTAATTTTAATCATATTTTGGTTGTTGGATCTTTCTCTTTGTTTTGTGAGTTTGTTTAAAAGGAAGTGTAGGGGAGAAGTTTAGGGTCTGAGGCAGTGTTTTTCCTAATAAAGCTGCATTTTCCCTCTGCTTTCTTTAGGCTGGCCTATAGAAGTTGGTTTTTTTCCCAACCTGGTAAGGCTGAGCTAGAAAATCAGAATGGAAACTCAGAACCACAGTTTCAAGATATTTTGAAAGCGGCTACAATAAGAACCCTTTAAAGCAGGAGTGTAAATAAGAACTTTATCTCTAAATGCTTTAACCCTCCTGTATTTCCCAATACCACCACTAACAACTAACATTTAGTGCACATTTATAGTATGTCAACACTGTGCTAATTATTTTTCAAATATTTTATGTAGTCTTTACCGTTATTAGGTTCTTACTATTTTAATTCCCATTTTACAGATGAGGCTAGGGAAGATAACAAAATGGTGAAAGCAAGATTTTAACCTTAAAACTATGACTTCAGGACCCATGCATCTGAGCTGTAGGCTCATGTTTTCAGAGGAATCGGCATGCTCTTAACTTTCATTATTCAACAAAAAAGTTAATTTATATAAACTGCAACTTTAGTCCAAGGTTTTAGGAAAATGATAATGATCTCTTCGAAAGCAGAAGGAAGAACTAAAGATAAAAGTAGAATTTCAGCATATTTGAAATTAACCATATATCTGTATCATTAAAACATAAAACAACAAAATCAGTATACCACTACCTGGAGAAAAACCAAACATGGAAAAGTAAGTACAAGACAGTGAATTACCTGTAGATATGGAAAAACTTCTAGAATTGTGAGAGACTATCTCTACAACTTTCTGCTAAAATTTCTAGAAAAATATGAATGAACCAAACTTGACTCAAGGAAAGGTCAGAAACATGAATAATCTGCAATATGATGATGAGGTTGACAAAGAATATTCCTTTTGAAGTAAAGCTCAGGTTTTTCATATTAACCAACTTCACCCCTTCTGAAAAACATGCAAACAAAAATCCTTAGCAGACCAAGATGACTTTATGGGCAATTTCTTTCAACAGTTAAGAAACATATGTTTATAATTAATGATTAGGCTACCTCAGATTATTACGGAGGCAGACTTTCTAAGTACTGTATTATCCTGGCTCCAAATTCTGACAGAGAATCCCCATGAGACTAGTCTCATCAATATTGATATAAAATATGTAAATAAAATAAATCTAATAAAATTAAATTGTATATCAAAATGAGTGGTATTTATGCCAGGATCACTGGAATAACTCAATATTATGAAATCAATTGATAGTGTTTATCATAAGTTAAAGAAAAACATGTAAATTTTATAAAAATGTGAAAGGCTTTCAGAAAGCTAAACTTCATTCTTGATTTCTAAAGATGTTTTCTTAAATTTAATTTCAGAACGTATAAATACTTCAGATGAGTAGGAAATATGACAGGCTTCCTTGTACCAAGAATATTAAGAAATATAAAGAATAAAAAGATATTTCTTAATTTGATTTAAATATCAAATCATTAGTAGTATCATTCATCATTCTGAAATACCAAACACATTTTCAGTAAAGTAGGGAAGAATTCAAGGAATTTCACAGTAATTATTCTTTAATAACATTGTTTTATAAGGGCTAAGTAACGTAGTTTTGATAATAAAATTGGAGTTATTAGACAAGAAGAGAGAAATCATTAATTGCTTATTATATTATAAAGCCTGTAAACTTTGATTAGAAAGTTTACAATGATTAGAAATAATAAAAGAATATAGTTAAGTATTAGCATTGCTTTTATTAATAATAACTACTTAGAAAATTAAAACAAATTGTAAGGGATTTCATTCAGAATGGTAGAAAATAAATATAACCACATTATATATGACATTATGAGAGAAACTATAACAATACTGTGTAACATAAAAGAGACTTGAATGAGTAGGTT
>PVIY010010438.1:0-68675 GCA_004026745.1 Myrmecophaga tridactyla
TGGAGAAGTATGCAGGGTGCTCGGTGGGGCACAGCAGTGTGGTGATGTGTTGCAGCACAGGTATGGGTGCAGGTTGGGTATGTTACACTGTTGCCTATGAGCATGGGTGCCCAGCAGTGGGGAGGATGTGATTGTGCAGGTGCATGGGTCTGGGGAGCGGGGCCCTGGTGTGTGCTGGTCTAGGGTGCAGGGTCCTTTGTGCGCATGCACAGAGCTCAGGGCAGCAGGTCGGCATTGAGCCTGCATGGGCTGGTGGTGGATGTGGCCCCGCTGTGCAGGTCAGAGTTTGCCCAGAGCCAGGGGTGTGACTGGGGGCCGTGTGCATGTGCAAACCAGGTAGTGCCATAAACTGAGGTACACGTGCACAGAGTTCACAGCAGGGGCGGGAGGAGTGCAGATGGAGTTGCATGACTGTATGGGCTGGGGACAGATGTAGCCTGAGTATGGAGATAAGCATCTGCAGCCTTTATCTGCTGGTGACCACTTTTTAGTCCCCGTCACCCAGTCTCCCCATCTGTGCACTCCTAAGAGCTCCAGGCTTCCACATTAAGCTGTTTGTACAAGCTGGACAGTCTCCAGTACTCTGCTTCTCAGTTCCTCAGATTTTGCAACCAGGGCCTCCCCATGTGGTACAGAAGACTCTCCCAGGTCACTTATACCCTGGAATCACTGTCTCAGTCACCTCCCCCATCCCTTCTCTAGCTGTTCCTTGGAGCAGGGATGAACTCAACTTATCCTATTCTGCCATGTTCTGCTGTATTACCCATTTTTTATTTTTGTGTATTGAATGAGTTGGTGTTCAACTTCATTCATTTACATTGTATATCTAGCTGTGCCAGGATCATTTGTTGAAAAGACTATTATTTTCCTATTGAATTTCTTGATACCCTTTTGGAAAATAAATTGACCATAAATGTAAGGGTTTATTTCAGGACTCTCTGTTCTTTTCCATTTTCTACGTCTTTCCTTTTACCAATACTATACTTTTTTGCTTACTGTAGCTTTGTAGTACATTTTGAAATTGGAAAGTATGCGTCTCCTCCAACTTTGTTCTTCTTTTTCAAGATTACCATTTTAGTTTGCTAGGCTGCCAAAAACAGATACCTTGAAATGGGTTGGCTTTAGACAATGGAAATTCATTAGCTTACAGTTGAGGTTGTGATAATGTCCAAATCAAGTCATCATCAGGGTGATGCTTTCTTTTCAACAACTGGCTGCTGGCAATCCTTGTTCCTGTGTCACATGGCAAACATGGTGGTGTCTGCTGTTCTCTCTGTTCCCTTCTGGATTTTGTTGATTTCAGCTTCTTGCTTCTGTGGCTTGCACATGTGCTCTCTTTTCTCCCTCCCTCCCTCCCTCCCTTGACCTCCTCCTCCCCTTCTCCCTCTGTCCCTTCATCCTGTTTATGAAGTACTCCAGTAAGAGGATTAAAACCCACACTGGGCCACACTTTAACTGAATAACCTCATCAAAAGGTCCTACTTACAATCGTTTCACACTTACAGGAATGGATTAACTTTAAGGACATGCTTTTCTGGGGTACAGACAGTTTAAATCACCACAATTACCTTGACTGTTTTGGGCCTCTTACAATTTCATGTGAATTTTCATATCAGCTTGTCAATTCCTGCAGAGAAACCAGCTATGACTCTGACAGGACTGCATGGAATTTGTAGAACACTTTGAGAATCTATAACATTACCATCTTAACAATATTAGAACTCCTAATTTGTGAACAAGGGATGTTTTCCCATTTATTTAAATCTTTAATTTCTTTCAAAATATTTTATATTTTTCAGAGTATAAGCTTGCATTTGTTTAGTTACCTTTATTTCTAATTATTTTATTCTTTTTAATGTTATTTGGTTAATAAATTAACCAATTAAATTTGGTTAATTTCATTTTTGAGTAGTTCATTGCTAGTGAGTTGAAACGCAATTGACTTTGTGTTTTGATCTTTGATATTGTAACCTTGCTGAACTTTTAAATTATTTCTAGTACTTTAAAAAAAATATTTGTGGATTTGTTAGGATTTTCTATATACGAGATCATGTCTTCTGTGAGTAGATATAGTTTTGCATCTTCTATCTAATTTGGATATCAGTTAGGAGGTTCTTGGCAAGAACCTCCAAATAACGTTGAGTAGAAGTATTGAGAGTATCTTGTTCCAGGTCTTAGGGAAACAAATTTGGACTTCACCATTAAATATAATGCAAGCTAATAATGGGATAACCACATGGAAAAATAATGAAATGTGACCCTGCCATACAGCATACAAAATATTTATATGTAATGCAAGCTGTGAGTTATTTGTAATGTCCTTTATTAGGTTAAGAAAGTTCCTTTCTATTCCTAGTTGAGTGTTTTTGCATTGAAAAGGTTTTGAATTTTGTCAGATGCTTATTCCACATTTATTGAGATGATGATGTGCTTTAGTCTTTTATTCAGTTAATGCGGTGGATTATGTTTGTTGATTTTTACATGTTAAACCAACCTTGCTATTCATGGGATTAATTCCTTTAGTCATAATGTATGACCTTTTTAATAAATTGCTGGATTCTGTTTGTAGTATTTGTTAAGGATTTTTGTGTTTATATTCAGAAGGGATATTCGTCTATAGGTTTTTTTTTTCTTCTTGTAATATCTTTGTCTGGTTTTGGCAACAGGATAATATTGGCCTCATAGAATGGGCTAGGAAATATCTATATCTTGAAGGATTGGGGAAGGTTAATTCTTTAAACATTTTTTAATTCACCAGTGAGCACATCTGGATCCCAGTTTTCTTTGTGGGAATTTTTTTTATTGTTAATTACTTTACTTTCTCTATAGCTATTCAGATTTTCTGTTTCTTGTTGAATTAGTTTCAGTAGTTTGTGTCTTCAAATTCATCACCTAGGATACATTTCTAGGTTATTTAATTTGTTGATGTACAGCTGTTCAGAACTTTTATAAGCTTTCTATTTCTGCTATGTTCATGTTGTGTCTTCTTTCATTTCTGATTTTAATAATTTTAGTTTTCTTTCTTGGTCAGTCTAGCTAAAGGCCTATCAGTTTTGTTGATCTTTTTAAAGAGCCAGCTTTGGTTTTGTTAATTTTCTATGTTTTTCTATTCTCTATTTCATTTATTTCTACTCTATATTTATTCTTCCCTTCCTTCTCTTTGCTTTAGATTTAGTTTACCCTTCTTGTTCTAGTTTATTAAGGTGGAAGTTTAGGTTATTTATTTGAGATATTTTTAAGATAGGCATTTACAGCTATGAATTTCCCTTTGAACACTGGTTTAGCTTCGTTTCATAGGTTTTGGTATGTTGTGTTTTTGTTTTCATTCATCTTAAAGTATGCTCTAATTTCCCTTGAACTGTTGGTTATTGAAGAGTGTGTTGTATAATTTCTGCATAATTTTGAATTTCCAAATTTCTTTCTGGTCTTAATTTCTAATTTTACTCCATTATTGTTGGAGAACATTATTTGTATGATTTCAGTCCTTCATATCTATTAGGCTTATTTTATGGCTTAACATATGGTCTATCCTTGAAGATGTTTCATGTGTACTTGAGAAGAATGTGTATTCTGCTGATATTGGGTAGAGTGTTCTAAGATGCTGGTATGTCTAGTTGATTTACAATGTTGTTCAAATCTTCTGTTTCCTTGTTTATCTTGTGCCTGCTTACCCTATCCATTATTGAAAGTGGGGTATTGAAGGCTCCAGCTATTGTGAATTGTCTATTTCTCCCCTTCAGTACTGTCAGGTTGTACTTCATGTATTTTGGGACTCTGTTGTTAGGTACCTGTATGTGTATAATAGTTATATTTCCTTGATGGATTTACTCTTTTATCATTATAAAATGCCCTTCCTTTTCCCTAATAATAATTTTTGTCTTTAAGTCTATTTTGTTTGATATTAATGTAGCATCTCCAGTTCTCTTTTGGTTATTGTTTTCATGGTATATCTTCCCCCATCCTTTTACTTTCAACCTAGTTGTGTATTTAAACTAAAATATGTCCTTGTAGACAGTACATAGTTGGGTCATTTAAAAATATCCATTCTACCAATTTTTGCCTTTTATTTACAGTTTTTATATTTAATGCAATCACTGATAGGGTAGAATCTACAGCTGTGATTTTTCTACTTGTTTTCTATATGGCTTATGTCCTCTTTGTTTCTCTGTTCCTCCATTACTGCCCCATTTTGTGTTAAATAGATATATTTTCTAGTGTGCCATTTTAGTTTTTTTGTCATTTCTTTGACTATATTTTTGAGTTATTTTCTCAGTCTCTCAATTTAATTTAGAACAATTTAGTTCAGATCAATACTAACTTATTAGTATAATAATAAAGTTCTTATAATATACAAGAACTTTTCTTCTATACAGCTCCATTCCATCTCCCAACTTTGTGTCATACAAATTGTGTCATTAAATACTATGTGCTCATCCATACAAATTCATAATGATTGTTTTATGCAGTTGTATTTTAAGCAGATAGAAGAAAAGAGTTACAAACAAAAATACATTTACACTATGTTTTCTGGGGGGTGTGCATGGTCTGGGAACATTTATACTGTCTTTTACATATCACTATGTAGTTATCTTTATTGGTGCTCTTTATTCTTAATGTGGATTTGAGTCACAGACTTTTGTGCTTTCATTTTAGTCTGAAGGACTCTTTTTTGTGTGTTTCTTGTAGGGCAGGCCTTCTAGCTACTAATTTTCACCATTTTAAAATCCTGGGAATGGCTTAATTTTGCCTTCTCTTTTTAAAAGAATATTTTGCTGGATATAGAATTTGCAGAAGTTGTAGTTGTAGTTTTTTTTTCTTTCAGCCTTTTGACTACCTTTAACTAAACTGCCTTTGGCCTCCATGGTTTCTGATGAGAAATCAGTTATTAATCTGCCTCAAGTGTATATTCTGAATTGCTTTTTGCTTGCTGCTTTCATGAGTCTTTGTTTTAGCTTTCAATAGTTTGATTATGATGTTTCTAAGTATGGATCTCTTAGAGTTTATCCTATTTGGAATTTATTGAATTTCTTGGATAGGCAGATCAATGTTTTTCATCAAACTTGGGAGGTTTTTGTCATTATTTCTTCAAATATTCCTCCCATTTCTCTCCCCCCTCTCTTTTCAGGACGATTTTATGAGTATGTTGATACGTGGTGACTCAAAGGCCTCTGAGACCCTGTTCAGTTTTCTTGATTCTTCTGTCTTTCCATTCCTCAGGCTGGATACTCTTAATTGACCAATCTTAAAGTTTGTTGATCATTTCTTTTGCAAGTTCAAATCTGCTGTTGTGTACTTCAGTTTATTTAGCATTTCAGTTATTGTAGTTTTTAACACCAGAATTTTTATTTGTTTCTTTTTTTGGTAATTTCCATCTATTTACTGATATTGCCTATTTGATGAGACATTGTCCTAATACTTTCCTTGAATTCTTCGGATATGGTTTTCTTTAGTTCTTTGAACATATTTATAATAACTGATTTAAGTTCTTTGAATAGTTACTTCAACATATGGGCTTTCCTCAGGGACAGTTTCTACTGACTGATTTTTTCCCCCTGTGTTTAGGCCATACTTTTCTGTTTCTTTGCATGCCTCATAAATGTTGTTGAGAACTGGCATTTTAAATAGTATAATATGAAAACTTTGGAGATCAGATGATTCCTCCCCTCTCCTATGGTTTGTTGTTTTTGCTATTTATTGTTTTTATCATCACTGCTGATTTGCTTGGTTAATGACTTTCCTGGATTAATTCTGGAAAGTCTATGTTCTTTGGTGTGCATGGCTGCTAAAGCCTCTTGTCACGTAAGTTAGTGGCCAGCAAATGAATGGATGAAGATTTTCTTAAATGCTTTTCTCACAGCTTTTTTCCAAGCAGCTCTGTGTGTTTGTCAGAGCATGTATTCAATGCTTTGAGAGGCAGTTTACAACTCTGCCTTAGTCTTCACTTTTTGCTTGAGAAGAGCCTTCAGGATAGCTAGAGGTGAGAATGTAGGGGCTTTTCAGGTCTTTCCTGAGCATGTTTAGAGCCCTGCACATGTCATGGCCTTCCAGGCTCCCAGAAATACTCTGGAGCCTTTCAAAGCTCCCTGTAAACATCTCATTTCCCACTTTAAAAAATCTGTTTTTTTTTTTTTTGGTCAACCCCTTCTTTTTTTCAGCCTTAACTAGTGTTGCTGCCTCAGGTGACTATATGTTAAACAGTTGCCACTGATTATTTTCAATAGATGCCCTGGAGATAGAGCTGTTCTCATGGTCAAATAAAGCAAGCCTTGAGAATGGAACTTTTCAGAGAGTTTCCATATAGCTCAATTACTGACAGCTCTCTGAGAACTGGAGTGTTGCATAGCACCAAACCTGTTCTGCCTCTTACTGTGGCTGCAGCACTGATGTTTTTCACAGCTGCCATAGTTTTGTGGTTGTGATTTTCAAAACTCTTGCAGAGCTGGGGAAAGGGGACTGGAGTTAGGTCAAGTTAAAACACCATAAAACTCACTGTTCTTACTGATATTCAGCTGTTTTTCTTTAATAAACATTCTCTGGAATTTTGCAAACCGCTAAATTTCCAGAGTTCTGAAAAAGTTGATTTTGACAATTTTTGCTAGTGTTATCATTGTTTTTGTGAAGTGGGATTTTCAGATATCCTTAGTCTGCTATTCTGGAAGTGATTCTTACAACATTGTTTTAAGGGCACTTTTTAGAGTTGGGCAGGGAAATGCCATAGAAAGGTAGTATTTCCTGAAACTAGTGGCCCAAGGGAACTTTGAAGAAAGGTGAGCTGATAATTGTAATAATTATACAATTATTCAGAATAAAATACAAACAAGGTTGTATTCTAGATGGGATTCTCTTTAGAAGTTTAGATTTTTAAGGTATTTGCACTGAATAGAAAGGTGAGAAGAATTGATCCATCTCAGAAGTTCTCTTTTGTTTTGTTTTTTACTTTGTTCTTTTAGGTGTACAGAGCCAATGGACCAGACGGAGCTGTTGGCAGAGGCCAGAGGATCCACCTGCAGTTATGGGACACGGCCGGGCAGGAGAGGTATGCTTCTTACCAGAGGAAAGGGAAAAAAACACTTGCTCTTTTACGTGTGATCTGGGCAGGGAAAACTCAGCTGATTAGTTAATTTGCACCTGAATAAGACATGCTGTCATATTAACAGGAAATTTATCAGTCTGAGATGATAATGGTATCTTTATTCCATATGAGGCCAAAGAGAAAAATGAATGCCTTCTTGGTTGTGGACTTTTCTTTCCTTTAAAATTATACACTCTGCTATATTGTCTCCTATTTCCTATTTCCTCAACCACAAATAAAGCTGCAAAATTATGTGCATTGCTCTCAACTGATTTTTGAAACCCAGTAAAAAATCTGGTTTGGGGCGGCTGCCGTGGCTCAGCAGGCAGAGCTCCGACCTGCCGTGCTGGAGGTCTGGAGTTCGATCCCTGGTGCCTCCTGCCCATATGCAAATTAAAAAAAAAAGAAAAAATCTGGTTGGAATAAATTTATCTGGGCAGAGGTTGCTTGACCAAAATAAACCACATGAAATCTTGATATCATAGTTGTTTTCAGTTAGCTACTGCTTCTGATTTCTCTCACAGCTTGAAGGATTTTGTTTAATTTCTAACTTTTTTTTTAAGGGAAACCTAAAACTTATACAGTAGTATAGAGAATAATATAATGAATCCCACATATTCATGACCTAGTTTCTAGAATTATTAAGTCATGGCTAGTCTTATTTCATGTATACCACTCACCACTTCTCACCCCCTGATTATTTTGAAGCAAATTCCAGACATCATATTATTTCACTCTTAATATATCAGTATATAGCTCTAAAATGTAAGGACTTTTTTTGTAAAAATGTTTAAAAATATTTCAGAAAAATCTAATATACCTGATAAGATGAAAAATTCATACCAATATTTTTTTCCTTGGAACTTATGAATTTCAGTTTCAGGATTTGTTCTGCATATAGGTGAAGATAGAGGAAACTACTGAAGGAAGAGGGAGGGGAGAAAGCAGGATAAAGCCCTGGAAGAGAGAGAGTACCAAGAAAGCATAAGGTCTGAGTCAATGCTATTTCCACTTTAAAGGCAAAGCAATGAATATCAGAGATAAGAGATTTCTGGAGGGACTGAAATTAAAAGGTCATGGAACACATTGTAATGTCAAGTTAAGCTTTCACTGGACAAGGAAAATGTACACAGCAACCACCACTGCTCTTGGCCTACTTAACTCATGATTACAATAAATTCCTGGCTGTGATTAAGGGATCACGAGCTAGATGTTGTCATCCCTGTCCTGCTGGGTTTTCAAATCACATGGTCTCTTAACACATACACTTATATAAGTGATAAGTAACTGTTCTATACACTTTTGAAATATATCAGCCAATTTGCTGTTTGTAGAAGTTTGAAGGCATTGTCGCTACCTTTATATTTCAGGATTGGGGCTGTAGCCTAAGTGACCAACCTGTTTTTATGTTCCTAGATTTCGTAGCTTGACAACAGCATTCTTCAGAGATGCTATGGGTTTTCTTCTGCTTTTTGATCTGACAAATGAGCAGAGTTTCCTCAACGTCAGAAACTGGATAAGTAAGTGTTATGGTTCTCCTGCCTCCTGCCCCCCAATATCCTTGCAATGAAAAGTCCTCTTACATTTTACTTCTCTTGTAAATTGTTTTAGAGGAGCTCCTAGTACAAGTGTTGTTTAAAGGAGCAAGGTTTTTAGTTTAGAGGCAAAAATAGTTGAAATACTCTGCTTTTCTTAGCAATGATAAATTTGAATTGTTGAGTACTTACCATGCTCCAGGCACATGGGAGCATGTAATTCTTCTTTCTAGTTTGGCATTTTTTTTTTCACTTGTTTGTATTCACAAAGTGTATATTTATACATCCCTTTACTTTTCTTTCTTTCTTCCTTTTTATATGCTGTGTGGTAGAGGGTCACATTTCATTCTTTTTCCATGTCAGTATTCCCGTTTTTGCAGCACAATTTGTTGATTTTTGGGGGGTGGGGTGGGGTGTGGGTGGGGGAGAAATTGAACCCAGGTCTCCAGCATGGCAGGCGAGAATTCTACCACTGAACTACCCTTACATCCCTGCAGCATGTAATCTCTTAACCCATCCTTTCCATAGAGAGGACTCTATTATCTTCTTTTTATAGGTAAGTAAATAGAATCCTAGAGAAGTTATATCTCTAAGTGTCTGCTTGTCAATAGCATGCTATCAATTCTTATCCCATCTCCAGAGATATTTTAAAAATATATTATATAGACATAGATACCCTTTACAGACTTCATAGAGAATAACCTTGGCTGCATGTCTCTTCTGTGGTTAGAGGCCCTTCCCTTTGCTTTTAGGGTTAAAGCATCTACTAGGGAGAACCCTCTCATGGAAAACTCTAGAACTCATTGGCACAGTGGTCCCTAGCATGCTATCCATCAGCCTTCATGGTGCCTCTTTGGAGAAATGGTAACCTCTCAAATAATTGTTTGATAGTCATTTAAAATCCTGCCACTTGACTACATACCAGCTTTCAAATGTACATTTTCTTCCTTGGGTTGCCTGTATTAATATAATTGCAGAGAATCTATTGGAGAAGGCTGTGATGTTAAATTCTTAACATCCAAATCTTTAAACTTAACACATTTATTTAAAAATACCTACTTCTTAAAAATTGCTTGATGTTTTGGAATTATGAAAGGGTAATTGGCTATGGTTTTGATTGTAGAGAAATCTATTTCTAGATGAATTTTTAATTAAGTAATTTATACAGTGGATTGTGGTTGTAGGAGCATTTTTACGTACTTTGTGTCTGATCTTTGCAACCACTCTGTGAGGAGATTAGAGTAGGTGGTATATTCTTAATTCAGGACAAGGACACTGAGCCTTAAAGTGTAGTCAATTTAACCAATGAAGGAAGCCAACAAGTAGAAGGGGCTTTTGGCTTTCAGTTTAGTAGCCTTTTATGTCTTTTCTCAATTAACTTGGCTACTAAGAAGTGAAGAACTATTTAATTTTTTAAATGCAAGTACCCCAAATTTAATTAAGCTTGCTAGGCTTCACTTTGTTAAATGACTGACTTGGCTGCACCTCTCATTATTTCCCTTACAGATGAATGGTTGTGGCTATTTCTAGTACCTTATCCTCAGCCCTTGCTTATCATCCACTCTCTTGCATCATCAGTACAAGTTCTGGGATGGTTACAAGTCAAACACTTTATAAGGATTACCAGTAGGGACGTGCTCATAGAATCTTCTCATTGAAAGATAATCAACATACCTATTTCCCCCCACAGAAACATTACATAAATCTTGCCCACTTGGGCTGTGTAGCTAGTTAGATAAAGACAAACTTATGTGTACATATCTTATTTTGTTATCCTTAAAGAGTAAAAGAATCCTTATTGTCTGGTTAGGTAAACAAACCTTATACACATTGAAGATTTCATATCTTCAGTCAAAAGTGTGTTTCCCTTTCTGCAAATCTTAATTAGGAAAAAAAACTGTATTAATTATCTATACATTTTATTTTTTCTCTGCCTGCCAACATTTTGAGCATTTTAGGGGATCATACATTTCTCTTTTTTTTTGGTCAAAATAATAGTGTTTTTTTTTTTAATAAATGATGCATGCTAGAATAGAGGCAGTGTTACGTCAATGGAGTAGCTGGCTCTTCAGCCCCTGTGGGCCCCAGAACAGGAGAGTAGGTCTGCACTCTCCCTTTGCTTCTCCAGAGTTGCCTTCTGGCTCCTTCATTCTTGACTCCATATCCTCTTGGGAAGTAGGATAAGAATCCAAAGATGAGCCCACCTCACTCCAGGAGACAGAACTACAAGCCAAGTCCTCTGGACCTACATCTGAAATCTGAAATGAATTGGCTGGACTTGTATTCACTCAGCAGTTCTCCTGGAGTTCACATGAGTCAGCGAGTCATGTCCACAGTCATTGTTCATCCAGTGGCAGCCTATTTTGTAAGGAAACTTTAAAGCAACCTAAATTTCTAGTGTTTTCTTCTATGGCCTCACATCAATGGTACAAGAGCGAATCTGTAGATTATTTGGGTAGAATTGACATCTTACAGATATATATAGTCTTCCAAACCATGTACATGGAATGACTCTCCATTTATTTAGGTCTTCTTTGATTTCTTTTAGCAATGTTTTGTAGTTATCTGTGTACAGTTTGTGCTGGTCTGAAAGGATCATGTACTCTACGGAAGCCATGTTTTAATCCTTATCCAATCTAGTGGGAGCAATCATTTTTTTTTAATCCCTATTCAAAAATGTAGGTTGGAAAACTGAATAGATTATTTCCACAGAGATGTGACTCACCCAATTGTGGGTATTTACCTTTGATTAGAGGAAGATGTGACTCTACCCATTCCAGGTGGATCTTGATTAGTTTACTGGAATCCTGTAAAAGAGGAAACATTTTTGGAAAAGAGTCTCAGAGCCACGGGAACCACAGAGCCCATGCAGCCAGAGACCTTTTGGGATGAAGAAGGAAAATGTCCCCAGGGGAGCTTCATGAAAAAAGAAGCCTGGAGAGAAAGCTAGCAGCCATCTCCATGTTTACCGTATGCCTTTCCAGTTGAGAGAGAAACCCTGAACTTCATTGGCCTTTCCTGAATTAAGGTAACCTCTTGTTGGTGCCTTAATTTGGACATTTTTATAGACTAGCTTTAATTGGGACATTTTCATGGACTCAGAACTATATACTTGCAACTTAATAAATTTCCCCCTTTTAAAAGCCATTCGATTTCTGGTATATCACATTCTGGCAGCTAGCAAACTAGAACAAGATCCTTTACATCCTTGGTTAAATTTATTCCTGGATAATTGATTCTTTTAGTTGCTATTGTAAATGAACTTTTTTCCTGATTTCCTCCTCAGATTGCTCATTACTAGTGTATAGAAACACTTGATTTTTGCATATTGATCTCATATCCCACCACTTTGCTGAACCGGTTTATTAGCTCTAGTAACTTTGCTATGGATTTTTTTGAACTTTCTAAATACAGGATAGTGTCATCTGCAAATAGTGAAAATTTGCCTGTGCAAATATAGATGTGAATATAGACATGAAAATATATGTAGAGCTCAAGGCAGAAAACAGTATTTTGCTGATTCTTCAGCAAAATGTCACAGGTGACCCTGACATTTAAATTAAGCTGCAGCTAACACCTCCTTTCGTGTCCAAATCATGCTGAAATTTGCACGTCTACTATCCCTTCAATTTTGCCAGCATTTGCCTCATGTATTTTTTGGTGTCCTGGTTAGATGCATGTTCTAGTTTGCCAGCTGCCAGAATGCGATATACCAGAAACAGAATGGCTTTTAAAAGGGGGAATTCATTAAGTTGCAAGTTTATACTTCTAAGTCCATGAAAATGTACCATTTAAAGCAAATCTATAAAAATGTCCAAATTAAGGCACCAGCAAGAGGTTACCTTCACTCAAGAAAGGCCAACGAAGTTCAGGGTTTCCAACTGGAAAGGCACATGGCAAACATGGTGACATCTGCTAGCTTTCTCTCCAGGCTTCTTGTTTTATGGAGCTCCCCTGGGGATGCTTTCTTTTTTCATGTCTAAAGGTCTCTGCATGGGCTCTCATGGTTTTTGTGGCTCTCCCACTTTTTCCAAAACGTTTCCTCTTTTAAAGGATTCAAGCAAACTACTCAAGACCCTTGAATGGGTGGAGTCACAGCTCCCTCTCATCAAAGGTTAATACCCACAATTGGGCATATCACATTTCCGTGGAGATCGTCTAATCAGGTTTCCAACCTACATTGCTGAATAGGGATTAAAAGAAATGGCTGCCTCCATGAAATGATCAGGATTAAAACATGGCTTTCCTAGGGTACATAATCCTTTCAAACCAGCGAAGTGCACAGAGATTTATAATTGTCATTTCTTCTTGGTGGATTGCCCCTTTCATTAATATATAATGTTTTTCTTTTTTTTTTTTTTCACTTTTTTTTTTTTTTTTCCATGGGCAGGCTCTGGGAATCGAACCTGGGTCTCCAGCATGGCAGGCAAGAACTCTGCCACTGAGCCACCATTGCACCACCCTATAATGCCCTTCTTTGTCTCTTTTAACAGTTTTGCAATTAAAGTCTATTTTGTCCAGTATTAGTTTAGCTACCCCCACTCTTTTCTGGTTACTGTTGGCATGGAATATCTTTTTCAATCTGTTTGTGTCCTTGGGTCTAAGGTAATTCTCTTGTAGGCAGTGTATAGATGGATCATATATATTTTTAAATCCATTCTGCCATTCTGTGTCTTTTGATTTGGTTGTTTAATCCATTAACATTCAATGTTATTACTGTAAAGGCAGTACTTCAACCATTTTATCCTCTGATTTTTAAGTTATAACTTATATTTGCCTCTCTTTTTACCCGTTATCTTCCTGATAATCTTCATTTCTATAATTTCCTTCATGCCTCTCACTCTTATCTTTTCAGCCTGTACAACTCCCTGTGGTATTTCTTGATGAACTCTCTCAGTTTCTGTTTATCTGTTAATATTATAAACTCTCCCTCATTTCTGATGGACAGTTTTGCCAGATAAAGAAGTTGTGGCTGGTAGTTTATCATACTTCTTGCCACCATGGTTTCTGATGAGAAATTGGAACTTACTCTTATTGAGGCTCCGTTGTATGTGATGAATAACTTTTGCTGCTTTCAGAATTCTCTCTTTATCTTTGTCATTTGACATTTTGATTAGTATGTGTTTTGGAGTAGGTCTATTAGAATTTTTTCTGTTTGGAGTATGTTGTGCTTCTTGAACACATACCTTTATGCATTTCATAAGAGTTGAAAAATTTTCAGACATTATTTCATCAGTTATTCTTTCTGTCCCTTCTTCCTTCTCTCCTCCTTCTAGAACACCCAACACATGTATATTTTGTGTTTTGTGCTGTCATTCAATTCCCTGAGACCTTGCTCCATCTTTTCCCATTCTTTTCTCTATCTGTTCTTTTGTCTGTAAGATTGTGGATGTCATATCCTCTAGTTCACTGATAGGTTTTTCTGCCTGTTCAAATCTGCTATTGTGTGCCTCTAGTGTATTTTAAGTCTCTTCTGTTGTACCTTTCATTCCCATAAACTCTGTTTTTTTTTTTTAAATGCTTTCAAATTCTTCTTTATACCCACCCAGTATCTTCTTAAAATCCTTTATCTCATTTGTCATAGTTTCTTTTATCTTCTTGAATTGATTTATGAAATTTGTTTGAACATCATTGATTAGTTGTTTGGACATCATTGATTAGTTCTTTCACTTGAAGTTTTAATTTTTTCCTTTGACTGGGCCATAACTCCCTGTTGCTTAGCATGGCTTGTAATTTTTTGCTGGTGTTTAGGCCTCTGATTTTCTTGATAAATTTACTCTGGAGGTCACTTTTTCCCTTTTGCCTAGGGTCTTCTTGTTGATTGAATTTGTTATAAGTCTCTTCTTTGACACTTGGTTCAATTTATTTTCTACATTTGGAATAGCTTTTATTTAACTGACCAGATTTTTAAAATTCTAATTTATCTGTTTCTTGCCTTGGATATATGGTACAATTTTTGAGATTGTACTATTTGTGCCATTGTTTCATCCCCAGTAGAAAGCTTCTTTGCCTGTGTTCCTCCTCCCGTTTTTTTTTTTTCTTTGCTTCTCTATATTTTGAACACTCCTTTCATTTTTTTTTAGCTGCTTTTACCTGAAGGGCTAATTCTAGGAGGAGGGTTCCACCTGAGATGACTTTCCCAAGTTAGTTTTTCCCAGTTAAAATAGCCCTCAGGGACCCGCCAAGGGGGTACAGATTGGTTCCAGAGTGTCCTAGGGGGCAGAGACTGGAAGGACACCAATCTTCTGTTTGATCCCTGAATTTGTGCTTTCCAGGCTTGCCCAGCAGGTGATGCTCTTCAGCCAACTGTACTCCACAGTGCTAAGGTGGCACTGTGCCTTTAATTCTCAGCCAACTCCAGCCCTACCAGGGGCGTGGTTGAGACAGAGGCTGCAGGCTGCTTTTGCCTGGGGTGGGTTGAAAAGGTGGCTCAGCTGCCAAACCCTGTGATCTGATTTGAATTCTCTAATCGAAAGCTGCAGACTGTAGTGAGATGTGCACCCAGTCCCCCTTTCTTGGGGAAGAACTACCCTTCAGCAAACTGTTCCCCACCTCCCCACGAGGGAACTATGTCTCAAATTTAGTCCTGCTTCCTTCTCTTCCAGAAACGGAGGCTGCTGGCTGCTTTCTGTCCTGGGCGGGTTGAAGCTGTACCTGTGCTTGGAGCTGAAACCCAGCAGTTTGAATTTGTTAAGCAAAAGCTGCAGTCAGTGCCTGATCATGGCCACCCCCTCCTCCACCGGCCCCTCTTCTTGGGGAAGAGGATTCTATTTCTTGAGCCAGGGAGTGGCTTCCAAGGAGACCTGCCACTCCAGTGGGGGCTGGGCATAGTGTAGAGAGATCTACTCACAGATCTTCACTGCAGTCTATCAATCTCTTCCTTCCACTCTTCCCTGGATAGTAAAAGGTGTTCTTTTGGTCTCTGTGTTTCATACAGCTCCTGGCTATTTACTAGCTTTCCTGGAGGATGAACTGAGTTCTGGAGCTCCCGATTCCACCATCTTGGCTTGCTGACCTCTGTGCCTTTACATTTCATTCCTTTCATTGCCTTGTTTGGAAAGTCCTCCCCACATCCACCCCCAGTTTAAAAAACTGATTAGAATGCCACTTATTTTATAAAACCTGGCAAACAATAGCCTCTATAAAGCTATCTATGATAACCTTAGTTTGATTAGATTTTGTCCCTCCTCTCAACTCCTGTTACATTTTGCACTACTTATGGGATTCTTACCATAATACTGCCTGGCCTCATGATTATTTTTGTATGGGCCTTTTCTCCTTAGTGAGATTTTAAGAATCATTTACTAATTTATATGTATGTATGTGTGTGTGTAAACATATATAATATTCACACTTTTTTGAAAAATTTGGAATGAAAATAAAGGAAAAAAAAAGAAAAAAGTTACCAATAATCACACCACTGTTAATCATTACCACTGGTAATATTTACATACACTTCTAAGTGCTTTAATATATTAACCTAGTGATTCTCAAACTTGAGTATGCATCAAAATCACCCAGAGGGCTTATTAAAACTCAGCTTACTGGGCCCTACTCTTAGAGTTTCTTATTTAGTAAATCTGGGGTGGGACCTGAGAATTTGCATTTTTAACAAACTGCCATCAACAAGTGATGTAGATCCTGCTGGTCCGTGGGCCTTCCCCGGAGAATCACTGGAATAATTCATTTAATTCTGACCTAAACTCTATGAAGTAGGTACTATCATTAAGGCCATTTACATATGGGGAAACTGAGGCACAGAGAAGTTAAATAACTCCCACAGGGTCACACAGCAGTAAATGGCAGATTTAACCCCACGATATAACCCCAGGAGTGCTGGATTCGGAGTCCAGGCTCCTTGATGCTGGAGTCCAGAGACACCTTGGAGGCCAAAAAAGTTTTTTATAGGCAAGGCCCAAAAAAATTTTTTATAGGAGAAGTAACCATGAAGCAAAGTCTGGAAGGAAGGGTCTGGAAATAGCACTTATTACAGCCCAGAAGAAAGAAAGATCTTGGCTTTTCTTCGAAACGGTAGACAATTTGGTGTGACCTATATAGGTCTTATTACTGCAGTTGCTCTTTAAGGGCAAAGGACAGTGCTCTGACATTTTAAGCAAAGTATTGTCGCAAAGTATTGTCAACGCTCAGTAATTGCTAGTCAACTTAACTTTCTCTTGATAAAATACCCTCATAATGAACAACTAAAATGTCAACTTTTTTCCTGGCCAGCCAAGATTAAAAAAAAAAAAAAAAAAATTAGGCCAGAAACTTTGGGTATGTCTTATGGGGAAATTTTGGGCTGCTTTAATTTCATTATGGAACGTGATGAGCAAGAAATAATGCTTTATTTTCCTTCAATTTAGCTTAGTCAACGATTGGTTTGATTCACTTGCTTTTTAAAGTTACACCTATTTAAGGTTATCAGGTACAAATAAATAAAAGTTGTGGAATAAGAATTATAGTCCTCCTGATTTCTCCTGGTTCTGTTGACAGAATCATACACTATTTATTCTGGGTCCTTCTCATTTAATCCTGTATTTTGTTTGTTTTAAATGATTTGTTTGTGCCTTAAGAAAATAGAAAAATGTGAAAAGCATTTCAGATAGAAATTGATTAGTTGATATAAAGATAATTCTCTTAAAAATATCATTGCTGTGGAGAGAAGAATGAACAGCAGAGCTTTAAGGTTGGCAGTAAGCACTAGGAAATCCTCCAAGTTTCTTTTCAAGTGACTTAAAAAAAAAACATGCTATGTATGTATGTACTTTTGGAGGGTTAGCGCATTCTCCTGTTGCTCTCTGAACTGACTAAGCTGGAATATGTGATGGGGGGGCATTATATATCTACCCCTTCCATTCAGTTTTACAGATTAGGTTATTAATGCTTTGAAAGCACTATTGTATCAGTTCCATCTGTATATCTATTCACAGTTTTCAAAGCACTTATGCATAGATTCTCCATTGATGATCATAAACTTAGATTATTATTTACCAGTAATAAATTTTATCTGCTTATTTTGATAGGCCAACTACAAATGCATGCATATTGTGAAAACCCAGATATAGTGTTATGTGGAAATAAGAGTGATCTGGAAGACCAGAGGGTAGTAAAAGAAGAGGAAGCTAGAGCACTTGCAGAGAAATATGGGTGAGTATATTTGTGGAGAAATCTAGAGAAAGCATTTCTAACATACCCATTACCACACGGATGAGGAAGCAAAAAAGTAAAACAAAAAACTCAGGTGTATACCTTGGGCCAAATCCTGCACTTATTTTGCATGTAAATATTATTTGATAGTGGGAGCCATATGGCGTGAGGACCTTTGTTCAGTGTTTGAGTCCCATATTATCTTGGGGCTTGCAGAAAGACAGCTTCAAGGCCAAATGCCTGTTTAAAGTCTTCTTTTCAAAATGCAAACAGGAGATCCTTGGATGAGGCAGTGTCGCTTCAGCAGAGAAATGTCAAAGCCAGCGTGTGCTATTGTGGAGAGCTCCACTGTACAAGAAGGCCTGATTGGGTGACTGAGGTGTCGGCTTTGAAAATTGTATGCTGGGAGAGGGTTGTTAGGCTCTCCTGGGGCTCGGGCTATGTTCCTGTGATGAACAGTCAGCAAAATACTGTTTTCTGCCTTGAGCTCTGGGCATAGGAACATAGTAGCTTTAGCAGCATGATATGGACATGAAAGGAGATGTTAGCTGCAGCTTAATTTAAATGTCAGGGGCACCTACAAAGGAATATGTTTCTTTCTACCTCTGATACAATGAGGACATAAATATATATATATATTAATTACCCCTAGTATAAATAGGAGACAGCAAGTGAAGTTGAAAAGAAGGATTGGAGAGGAGAGAGAAATGGTGTGGTGTGATCTGGAGGAGGCGGTTACCTAGTGGCCTTGGTTGTTAGGCAGAATCCAAGGAGACGAGGGGAGGGCTATTCCCTTTTCATTTTGTAACCATTGCTTTGCTCTTCCTTGGGCTTATGGCTGTCCAGAAAGCACTCAAGGATAAGGGTTTACCCTGTGAAGGGCCTGGAAGGATCATTGCCAGGTGGGGAGAAGCCAGATTTTGGAGGGCTTTGGATGGATACCAGGCTAAAGAGATTAGACTTGATCCCCTGGGGGACAGAGTTGCTGAAATCCTTTGTGCATGGAGGGATGTTATGAATGCTTTTCTAGATTAGTTGGGGATTGTGGTGTGAATTGAAGGGAGGAAAGACTAGAGAAAGGAGGATTACAGTGACCCACGAGGTGGGTATGAACTGGATTTTTGGAAAAAGAAAAGGAGGGGAAAATATATAGAAGAGCTATGATGGACAGAACAGGATTTAAAAATCTTTCTCAATTCTCGCACACCTAGGTTATTCCTGTCACCTAAACTGGTTTACTCCGGCAAGGATTTGCAATAGGATGTGGAATTTTTCAACCTAGGGTTGGCAATTTAATTCTGGCTATAAGTTAGGAAGTTATGGGGCACTTAAAAAATATATCTATATCCAGGTGTAGTCCTCATGTCTTCTTCTGACATAATTGGTTTGGGTTTGTGTATCAGGCAAGGGTTACCTATGTATAAACTGATCTATTACAGGGACTGGACCTTATACAAATGTGGGAGCTGGTTAGGCTATCTCTGTAAAGGTGGGTTGTCTTTGTATCTAATGCTGAAGCATGAAATCCACAGGGCAGTCAGGAAGGGAAGCTGGATATAAAGTGAAGGAGACAAGGAACAAGCTGGGAGCCAGAGCATAAGCGGGAGCCCATCAAGATGGTCTGAAATCATCGTTGGTTCTTGTTGCTGCTGACCTCGACGAGCTTAACATACGCCTCTCATCCAGGAGTGGGAGGCCCTGAAGGGGGACCCACAGGAAGGTGGAGCCCTTGCGGGTCTGGCCTTATGCCACTGAGGTGAACCACCAGATAAGCAACAAGTATAAGAGCTACAAAATGGCTGCTGCTTCACTTCCACCCTCCAAATCTTCCCCATAATCTTCTTTGTGGCCCATCCTAGCCAGAAAGGAAATTCTAGGAAATGCAGTTCAGCTTAGCCAAGCTGATGCATATGGACCCAAAGCCACCATAGGTGTGGGGGCCCCTGCACTGGTATTTTTTGTTCAGCTCGCCAGGTGATTTTGATGTGCTCTGCCTGAGAACCACCGACTTCGATGATTCTGATACAGAGTTTGACAAAGCCCCACTGGTGATTCTGATATGCCCTCCTCCTCCCTTAGAGGCGCTGGCATAATGTTGTAGGAAGGAAAGTGGGAGAAATCTAATACTACAGAGAACGCTGAAGTGTTGAAGCTGGGAGGTATGTTGCAAGAGGGTAAGGAGGAAATAAGTAATAAAGCAATTGAAACTGTGGGCTTAGACTGTATTTGGAGAAGTGTGTCCTTAAAGGCAAAAGAAAAAAAAAAGGCAGTTAAGGGAGTTAGCTAGATCAAACAAGTATACTGTCAAGTATTGGGAGAGTCAAGATTGACGAGATTGACTCCTTTTCCCTTTGGGCTTTTCCATAGCCTTCTTTAGTATCAGAGACCCCTACATTGCCTTCTGTCATATAGGGAATCGTGGAATGCAGGGACTGACTTTCATCTGTGCCCATCCAGCCCACATTGTCTGCACAGTATTTCAGAGGGAGGGGTTCGATCTACAGTTTTGGAGTTGAGTTAAAGTGAGAGGAGAAGGGATTAGCAGATAAGAATAACCAAAATTGTTGGAGAAGGAAAGCAATGGGTGGAAACGTGAACTGCCTTAGTATTTAGAAGGTGTAAAGTATTGTTCTGTAGGCTGTTTGGCAGCTTCAGAGGGAAAATAATGAAATAAGTTGGTTTGTACACATTTTGCAAATTTGAAATATAAAGGTCAACGATTATTTCCGTAGATATCTTGTTTCATTCTTAATTGTCACATTCTCATTTGTTGCACATACACTAAAAGGACTGTGTTGGTGAGTTTATCTGTGTGCTAACAACCAGAAAATAGGGTGCAGTTTATTGTATATTTTCATGTCCAGTGTAAGTTGTCTGCTAAATTTGCATTTTTTGGTTACTAAATTATGCAGGAACTTTACTCTGTGAGTGAAAGTGGTTATATCTAAATACCCTCTCACACTCTGTTTTACTCACAGAGGAAAGGTGATGGTTATAAGCCTTGTGTTCTTGAGTCAAAGTTGAGGGAAATAGAGAAAATTGTGAATACAATCAAAGCATGGCAACTGAATGGACATATTTCGTATGCTGTGTAAAGAAACGGACAGCACATATTAAGAATCTTCTTTTGCCCACTGAAGGCTCCTGGCTGTTGATGAGGGAAGTGCTCACGAGTTACTGAAGGATGAGTTAAAAAATATTATTTATTTTAACTTTTTAAAAAACTGTATACTATAGAAAGTTTCAAACATATACAAAAGGAGAGAAAATAATATACTGAGCCCTCATGTGTGGCATTATTCTGTATCGATGACGATCGCGTTATCCTTTTTTTAAGCTTTATTTTTTTAAACTTTTTTATTGTATAGTATAACATATATACAAAGGAAAAAAATAGTAATAGTTTTTAAAACATTCTCCAACAAGTAGTTACAGGACAGATCCCAGAGTTGTCATGGGCTACCATATGATCCTCTCAGATTTTTCCTTCTAGCTGCTTACTTTTGATATTAATATCAGTATAGACCATTTCTGGGACTTCAAGTTGCTTAGCTCAGTAGAACACTCATATCTTATCTAGTCTGAAGTAGATAAAATGTGGTACAAATAGCTTGATCTCTAATAGTTTGATTCTTTGCAAGCTTGATGACAGTCTTCCCTGATTTGAGAAATAATTTGATATGTATTATTGAATATGCTTTTAAACCACCACAAATAATTGTAACCAAACATCCAAGACTGATTTCCAGAGTTCAATGCAACCCAACAGATCTAGAGTTCATCTGCTACAGTGTCCCATGTTGAAACTGTTAACATTCCTGTCCTTTCCTGTAAATGCTTGTTCATCTAGCATCTGATATTTAACATCCAATGGAAAGTAGTCTTTAGTGAGAAATTTCTCTATAACTTCTGAATCTACATGTAAAGCTAAATATCCAGAGCCATTTGACAAAACCATCGGACACACATGAGCTGTCATTCTCAGCAACCTCTAACTGGGATTTAGGATCATCTCATTTTTTGGAAATAAATAATAGAAAAGAAACCAGCTGGATATAGAACCTGACTGATAGCATGAACAGGATATAGGTACCTTTGTGAAGATCTGGAAGTAATACGGCTCCTCTTATTGATTTGTAGCTGTTTACCATTTTGTTCATTCAATTTTGAAATTTTGAAATTTGTGATGAATCTATTCTTCAAAAACATACCAAAACTGGTGTTCTGAATGTGCTCCAAATACTCATTAGATGGTCATTTACAGACCAATAACATGATTAGTTGCATAGAATTTTTTATACATTTGACAATACCACTTCCTGGTAATGTTACATTAGCACCACCATGTGGCCAGAGGGAACAAAACATCTTTCTATACTTAGGACCATCGATAAGTCTCTTGAATTCTAAGTTAAGATTCCTAAATTTGGCCTAATAAGTCTGTGGAAAAGCAGACTCTTTTTTTTTTAGAGAAGGAAAGGAAAAGCAGACTACTTTTTTTTAGAGAAGGAAAAATTAGTTTTTAACTTATGTTTATTGAATACTTGCTAGGTGCTAGGCTTGTGATAAGCTCTTTGTATTTTACCTCATTTCCTCCTGATCATGAGCCCATGAGCCACTATTATCCCTTTACAGCCATGCAGGTGCAGGTGGGAGATGGGTAGTTTGGCTCTTGAATTCAGAATCCTACTGACTATACTTTATTCCCTCATTTACCCTCGCCTCCCTCCCCAGTGTTTGAGAGATTTATACATTGCTTTTAAAAATGCATAAAATGTTTAATAAGGGGCAGACCACGGTGGCTCAGCAGGTAGAGTTCCCGCCTGCCATGCCGGAGAACAGGGTTTGATTCGCAGTGCCTGCCCATGCAAAAAAAAAAAAAAAAAAGAAAAAGAAAAAATAAGTTTAATAAAAGTGTTTGGATAGACGAGCCCAAATTCCTTTTTTTTTTACTTTTGCATGGGCAGGCACCAGGAATCGTGCCTGGGTCTACGGCATGGCAGGCGAGAACTCTGCCTGCTGAGCCACCATGGCCTGCCTCCAAATTCTTTTTTAAAGTGAGCATCAGGATGATATGAACCTAAAAATATTTCTAACTGCATCCACTAGACTTCCTATGCCAACTTCCAAATGTTAAGTACAAAGTACATTTTTGCCTCCGAGGCATCATTTCCTTAAGTAAGGAAAGCCTTAATTCAGTCCTCTCTGTGGATTCCCTGTAGTTCGCTTTTCCTCTGGCAGCTCAGAGAGCTGGAGATGGGAGGGAACGCTACTGTGGCATTCGTTTTCTCCAGTAGAAAAAAAATTGTATTGACCAATTGTTCAGAAAACTCTTGAGTGAATAGTCTAAAGAATGTAAGGCTGTTAACCTGATTCCTAGTTACATAACTTTGAGGTCACAAATGCCAGGAAAATATCCTTTTAATTGAAAGAAGTTTGTTACCTGATTTTGGATTTATACACCTAAACTATATTTTATTAATATTGGACATCTTTTAATATGAGTGACTAAAGATATATAACCCAATTGCTGTGCTCTGAAATTCTGCCAATTAAATATTTAAGTTAATGAAACTGGACAATAGCTCAAAGCTCTATAGAGGTCAATTATTTTTACCTTAATATTAATGAATAAAGCAAGGTCACTTTTCCTCCAGCATTTAAGGAAGATGGCTTGGGAAATGAGGAGTTTGATGAGTAGTGAAGGGAGGCAAATGCTTTGGATTATAAACCACTTTGGCTTGGACGGGTCTGAGTGAGCTATTCCTGATGGAGAAAGCATGGTGTCAGATTTAGGCCCGTACTGTAGATTTTACAGGTCAGCTACATCCTGGATTAAAATGACTTTTGTAGGCTGGTCTGGGAATTTAATGTTTATAATGTTGCTAAGGCTTTGGAGGTGACTCTCCATAATCCAATGACATTGTTTCTTTGGAATTATGTGTTCTAAGTTTTAAACAATAAAATTACAAACTTTTTAACCTATCCCATTTCTGTGTTAGAAATAAAAAAAACATACATCAAATGCTTATTATCTGCCAGGTTCCGATCTAAGTGCTTTGAAAATTAACTCATTCAATCCTTACAAGAATATTCTGACATCTTATTTTATAAATGAAGCACCTGATTTGCAGGGAGTAATGGCTTGTCAGGGTTACTTGATGGTATGAAGGAGAGCTAGGACTTGAACCCAGGCAGCCTGGCTCCAGAGGCTATGACTCTTAACCACTGCGCCATACTGTCTATAACTTCCCTGTGCATGTATGTATGAATATCTATATTTACATATGGCTATATCTAGATCTGAAAATCACCTGTTATATATTTACAGTGTTCAAAGTACTCTCAGCTATGTTGCATTATTTATGCCTCAGAAATGACTCTGAGGTAGTTTTTAGGATCTGAGAGGGGAAAAAATTATGGAGAGTAGAAATAGCTTGATGGAAATTAAGTTGAGGAATTCAATGACACTGAGGATACTAGAGTTGGAAAGATATTTATAATTGACTTAGAGGGGTATTCTTTTAGTTAAATATACCTTGCCGTGTCTTAGTATTTACAAGAAACTGTATTGCTCAACTTATTTATTTATTTATTTATTTATGGCATGGGCAGGCACTGGGAAGCGAACCCGGGTCTCCAGTATGGCAGGCGAGAATTCTGCCACTGAGCCACTGTCGCACCGCCCTCAACTAATTTTTTTATATTTCCAGTTTCAGCCCATTACTCTTGGGGGGTGTGTATGTGATTTTTTTTTTCATTTGCATTGCCATGAAGTAATATGTTTCTAACTGGTGTTAGAATGACAAGCCGTATCCTTGAATATAATAAATGTTTTGCAGACACCAAACAATTCTTCATGGTGTAAAGGAGACAGATCATGATTATGGAAATCCAGATATTTAAAATTTTGAGATGTTGCAATCCTAAATTCGATTCCTATTAACAATGAAGACAGGACTTAACAATGAATTCAGGACTTAACTCAATAACTGATACATCATAGATATTCGATAAATATTGAATCCAACCATAAAAAGATGACCTCTTGACACTTGGTAACCAGATATTGTGTGTTACCAGAGGAGAAAAAGATGCATTGTCTTCATTATGTGGATAAGGTGACAGATTAAGATGGGGGGAACAGATTGATAGCAATTAAAGATAACAGGCAGGAGGTTTAAAAACTGCTGTGATCATGAAACTTGCTCACAGACCCTTCTCTCCTAAAGATTTCTTAATCAGCATACGTAAGGGTAACCGAACATGGCATGGTAGAATTAGTGGAGCAACAGGGTACCACAGAACTCACAGATGAACAGATAATTGCCCAAATGGAGTGATAGTTCCTAAACCAGTGTTTAATAGCTGCACTAAAACAGGTGAGAATTACAGTGATTCAATTGCAAGGTATGTCAGCTCCTATAGAATTGTTCAGATAATAATACAGCATTGTGAGGAATTGTAATAGAGAGTCAGCCTTACATCCCTATATATGCTGTATCCCCTAAACATGCTTTTTGGTGATATCAGAAGTTGAATAGTTTCAAAAGATTTGTGGAAGCACTAAGAAGTTTTAAAAATAATTTATAAAGGCTTTCATGTGGAAACTGCTGCTAGCCAAGAAATGACGAGTGACAGAAATTTGAAATCAGACTCATTGATGTACAATGTTTATGTGTTATGAGAATACAGGAAAACAAAGAAGTTCTTCAGGAAACATAATATCGGATGATTTTAAATCACCTAAAAATATAATGAATACTTAATTCAATTGCAGAACTGCCTGAGGTGCTAAAACAACTCTCTTTAGCAGTTTTACATCTGAGAGTATTTTGGCCAGTTTCCTTACAAAATGGTAGAAATAAACAGTTTGGGGAAATATATGGCTTTATTAAGAAGTAGGAAGAATTTGAAGGTGATTAATTAATCCTGCTGCAAAGACTAACTTATATGTTTAAGGGTGACCATCACAAGAAGACTGATGTCACAGGAACATGTGAAAAAAAAAGCAGCCTTATGATTTTGAAGCAATACACATATATCACAGGTCCTTGTGTTTGCCTAGATAACAAAACAAACACAAACTTAAGACTGAGGTTCATGAGGAACATTTGAGGTTGTAGAATTCAGAATGCCTTCAGGGGTACAGTCCAGGAATACAGCCTGTGGTTGACAAGTGACAAAGCCTTTGCTGAACATAGCCGGCGACCTCTGATTTCTCCTGAGTGTCAGCTTTTTCTTTTTTCTTTCCTGTGTAGAAAATAAGAGATCTTCTATTTGGGAACTTTTCATGAAAAATACATCTATACATTTGGAACCAGTAGAGCCCATGGTTCAGCTAGGGTTACACTGGAATCGTCTAGCTGTGAATTCAAATCCTGGCTCCACTACTTTCTAGCACTGTGAAATGGGGCAAGTTACTTCATCTTTTTCAGCCTCCAGGAATGGGAAGAGTATATACCTGGTTAATGGAATCAGCTATATAAGATTGAGCAGCTCAAGAAATAATTATTTTTCTTCTTCTTTTTAAATTAATAATATTACGAATCAGCTTGTTCCAATCCAGGCGAATCAGATCACTGTAAAGAAAACATAAAAGAAATCTGTGGTGCAAAAAAGAAAAATCAGGCAAAAAAAACCCATGACAATAGTGACGATATAGTCTAGGAAATTCATTTAATATTTTCATGTTGCAAAGGTTGAATTCAGTGAATTTTCTCCTTTTAGTTTTAAGTTTTGGAAATCAGGATCTCTTAGTTAAACATTTAGAGGATGTTTTCCATTTTGTTTAGCAGGGACTTATATGATACATGACTACTTATATGAGCAAATAGAAAGGGCCAGTTTCACCTTTTTCTTACTTATTAGCTGAATGACATTGGTCATATCACCCAATTTCTCTGAGCCTTCCTCCCCACAGGCCTGTTTAAAGAAATTCTTTTTTAATGTGAAGTTGACGCCCCCTTTACACTCTTCCCTGACCCCATTCTCCCTACCTCCTCAGGGTCCACAGCGTTTCCTTCCTATAACAGTTGTCGTTGGTTGCCTGGACAACATCTATGCCTCATCTCTTTCCTTTCTTCAGAGACTTCCGATTTTCTTTAAGCATCTTCTCTTCTTCAAGAAGATTTGCTGTTCAGGGGAGGAAGATGCCGGGCCCAGCCCCAGTCCTGGGTAGGCTGACTGGTTTAGGCCAGTTTTGGTGGTACCATTAAATATGGGCATGTGATACAACTTTGACCAATGAGACAAGAAGACGTCTCCGAGAAACTTCTGGAAAGGACTGCCTCTCTCCTGGGAGAGCAAAACATGAAGAAGAAGTTGTTTCTTCCTCTGAACTCACTGTGCTGGGCAGTGCTGCCTGGCACTAGCAGCCGTGGTCAGGAAGAGAGCTAATAGGAGGGCAAAGCTGACACCCCCAGCTGCAGAACAGAAAGGTAGTGTGACTCTTTGAGTATATTGTTGAGTGAATAAATCAACACTGAAATCTTCCTACTTCTGGACTTGTTATGCAAGATAAATTCTCACTTGTGCTGTAAGCCATTTTATTTTGAGTCCGAATTTTCTGTTACTTGAAGGTAAAGGCATTCTAAATTATATACTTCTAGTCCAGGAATTCATACTTCTACTACATATGTATGTTCCCATAGAGAATATGTGATTATTTTATGTGTTCTTTATTTTACCTAAGTGATCCCCTATCATACAACTTGTTTTTTAATACATTTAATTTTTGATATTTTTGTTATGCTGATGCATTGTAAGCATTTTGTTATATGAATATAGAACCATTTACTTATCTACTTGCTTTTTTTTACATTTGGATCCACTGTTTGGATTGTACAGTTCTATGTGTTTTTTTTTTTTAATTTTTATTCTAGGAATAGACATACAAACTAAAATTTCCCCTTTTAACCACATTCAAATATATAATTCAGTGCTGTTAATTACATTCACAGTGTTGTGCTACCATCACTACCATCCATTACCAAAACTTTTGCATCACTCCTAATAGAAACTCTGTACAATTTAAGCATTATCTCCTCATTTCCTGCCCCCCATCCCAGCCCCTGTTAACTTGTATTCTAGATTCTGACTCTATGAATTTGTGTATTCTAATTATCTCATATTGGTGTTCTTGATTTGCCAAAAACTAGGGAGCCTGATCCCTTCAGGCTCAAGTTGGGGCTGACTTGGAGACCATGCATCCCATTTCCCTTCACTTAAGAAACAGTGCAGCTGAGAAGAAAGAACAGTCTTGGGGTCAGGCAGATCTGGGGTGTGGGATTCTGGGCAAGTTGCTGAACTTTGAATCTGTTGGCTCCTTTGTCAGACAGAGATGAAGAATGTGGCTTTATGGGGCTGTTGTGAGATGTGTGTAAGACTATTGACAGACAGGCAGCTGTTGTTTCCTCCTTGTGGACTGAAATTCTACTTGCTTTTTGAGAGACATTTAGCCTAAGTTTTTCATTATTAGAAACAGTGCTACAGTAAGTACTTCTGTTTGACTGACTTCACATGCACGTGAATGAGAGTTTCTCTACGTCTGCATTGTCTACTCCAATAGCCACTAGCCCCATGTGGCTACTTAAACTTAATGATAAAAATGAACTAAATTAAAAATTAAGTTCCTCATATACTGAGCTGTATGTGGCTAGTGGCTACTGTATCAGACTTACAGATGTAGAACTTTTCCATCATCACAGAAAGTTCTATTGGACAGCACTGCTCTATGACAGTGCTTCTCAAGTTTTCACAGCACGGCACACATGGAAAATGTAATAATTACTGGGATCAATGGATAAGGCTGCTCGAGGTTGGAGGAAAAACTGACTCAGCGACTGTGGCTGCCCTATGTCCTATTGCGCTGCCCAAAGGCTGAGGGATTGAGAATATCTCAGATTACCTATAACCTACTCATTATACATCAGGATTTTGTGGCTCTGTTATTAGACTGTATACCTAAAGTCGTGTTGCTGGGTCATAGTGCATGCACATTTTCAACTTCACCAGATATTGCCACATTGCTTTCTAAAGCTGTTGTTCCTGTTTGTAGTTGCCCCAGCGGTAAAGGTAAGTTCCTCTTTTTCTACATCCTTGGCAATACTTAGTACTGCAAGATTTTTATATTTTTGTTGATCTGATGGGTATGAAGTGACGTGCTATTATTATAACTTGCATATCCGGATTTTTGTTGAGGTTGGACATTTTTTTAATAAACGTCATTTCTTTTTGAGGTTTTCCTGTTCATATACTTCATCTATTTTTTTATTATCTTGTTTGCTTTTTTCCTTATTTGCAGAAATTCTTTATATTTTATCGATGTCAATGATTTGTCAGTTGTATGGAACACAACCATTTCTTTTGGTCTGTGGCTCACTGCTGAACTTTATGATATGTATTCTGGTACCATAATTTCAAATATTAATATCATACGGCTTATCAAAAATTTCCTTTGTGGTTGGAACTTTAGTCCTTACTTTAAGAAACCTGTCTTTATCATGAGCCATTAAGATAGTCTCCTATATTTTCTTCTAAAAGTTATCAAGTTTTGCTTTTCATGTGGAGGCATTTAAACTGTTTGTAGATCAAGGATCAAGTTTTATATTCTTAAACTAAAGACATTTTACTAGCATCATAATTCTATGATGTTAGTTAAATACATATTACATGAATCTTCATTTGCCCATAGTTTCATGCTCCCTTATAAGAAAAAGAGTGAGGGTTGACCTTCAAAAGGATCTAAAATTTCCAGAAGTTTTATATCTCCATTAAGAGTGCAGTATGAATTGTTTTATTTTATTGTCTTTTTACTTTTTAACATACCCTGTGGTGGTAAAGTGTTTTTATCTTCTGGTATATTTATACTCTACTTATTTTCTAAGATGAATTACCAAGGGCACAGGTCACGATCCTTTCTTCACATGTTATTACTAAGTTGTCTCTGTCTTCCAGAATCCCGTACTTTGAAACCAGTGCTGCCAATGGGACGAACATAAGCCAGGCAATCGAGATGCTTCTGGACCTGATAATGAAGCGAATGGAGCGGTGTGTGGACAAGTCCTGGATTCCTGAAGGAGTGGTGCGGTCCAATGGTTACACCTCTACAGATCAGTTAAATGAAGAAAAGGAGAGGGGGGCATGTGGCTGCTGAAAGTGCAGTGAGCTACACAGCAATCCAATGGCCCGTGTCTGTAATCTTCTCTATGGTTGATACATGGCATAGTGAGTTAACTGGCACTGTGTATGAACTGCTTCTCACCATCCTTACTGGAGCTATCAATAAAGCATCTACTTTTAAGATTAATTTCTTGCAGCTTTGTAAATATTTCTTTAAGATTCAGCCAGAGAGATAAGGGAAATATTTCACAGAGCCAAGAGTGCCTTTTGAAACCTTTGCCCGTGGCAGATAATCATACACTGCAGAAGAGTGCATTTATTATATAGAATGACTGAGGTTACTGCCACCTCCCTTAGTGCAGATAGGCCCAGAGTCTCACATTCAAGATCTTAGATGCAATTATAAAACTCTCACAGTCTTGAATCCAAATTTTCGGAAACAAAAAGCCTACTTTTACCATATGTAACTTCTAAAATGCCATCTAAACCACCTGAAAGTTAAACAAGAATGCACACAACGAGTTCACTGTTTTTGAGTGTTAATTTTAAGTAAGCATTTCCTTTAAATGGGTACGGGACAAATTATGGCCAAATCTATAGACCTGTATAAACTGGAATAACCAGTTGTACACTCACTGTGATCCTTTTGTTGGTGGGAAAGGGATTGGGGGCAGGGGCAGTGGTGGCTTAATGTGTGAGCAACTGAAGTGGAGCTTCTAGCTCCCTATTATATTCCCATTACTCTGAAGGATTGGATGGAGGCTCAGGGGAAGTAGATTTTATGACTTCAGTTCACCATGGTCCATCCATTTATACTTGGCCTATGGGCTGGCCACATCTGAACCTAGCTGGTGCTTATGCTGAAGCTATTTGTGATAAGCAGAAATTAAACTTCTTTTTCTTCATATTTATAATGTTAGTCTGGTATCCTTAGACTGCAGTTTTCAATTAGCTTGTAAACTACTAATCTTCTGTTTTCACCACCAGGCTCTGTATTGTTGATATTTGCAATTTGTTTTATTTTTACACTGATGAAATTGAAGGAATTAGTTTTTAGTTACATAAAATGTCTGTTTGCTATTTAGTGGAAGACAGATGTTTGTACTTAAGTAGTCACATTTGTACTCTAATTTGATGTAAGAAAAAGTAAGTGTTTTACAGCCTGTGTTTTTCTTTGAGATCATGTACATGCTAGGTCTTGCCAAGGCCATGTAATTCTACTGCATTGCCAAAGTGTCTTTATGCCAAATTAAAGGTGGTTTTAAAATATACTTCATGGTAGTTGCTTATAACATCCAAAGGTATTTCATTTAGGGGAATATTCTTATTTATTAAAGTGGCTTAAATAAAATATAATTTCCAGAGAGCTTTATGGCTGTTTAGGAAGAACCATCACTTTTATAATTTAAATAAAGAATAAAAATAATGTAAATAAAGAATAAAAAGAATGTATTTTATGGTGATAAATGTATGGCAAAACTGTAATTAGAAAAATACAAGCATGATGGAAAATAGTATGTTTATATGATATCTTTCAAATAGCTTTTTACTGAATACCTGTCATATTTTTTTGCCACTCCCCTCCCACCTACCCCTTAACAAACTTAACTCTGGTTACTGAGATTTTAGGTATTTCTATCCTTGGAATGGGGGCTTCTTTGAAATTTTAAAGAAGTCATTGAGTCCTATGCATCTAAATTGTGTAATCTAATAAGAAAAAGATTCAGACCTTTCAAGATCAGGTTCATAATCACACATCAGTGCCTTCTAAGGTTTCTGTAAGACCTCATTGGAATAAATCACATTTTTACAGCTAAGTATCAGACACATTTTATACATTCTGTTTGTGTAGTTAAAAAAATAAGACGATATTCTCATGTTTCAGTTTTCATGAACCAAAAGGGTAATGAACTACAGATTCCATTGGCCTTAAACATATCACACAATTGAATGTATATATGATACAGCACACACAGAAACCACCTTTAGTTATTGAAACAAATATCTTGTATTCTCTGTGGATGTCATTTACTTAAATTTGATATTGAAATACCATATTTTTTGTGTCAACATATTTTCCTATTTGCACGCCTGTGTAAAAGTGATGTGTATCTTCAGTGAAACTTGTGCCAATTGAGCTTATAATAAAAAGCAGTCTAGTCTATCAAGTTTGTGTGTAAATGTGACTTTATTTCTCATCATAATGAAGTTTCAAAATAGAGATTATATTAGTCCTTGGAAAGAAAATGTTAATTCTTTGAAAGGAAACCAAATTTAGGGACACAAATTGCATTAACTGCTAGGTGAGGGGTCAGCCAAGAAAATACTTTTTCCAACATCTTTTGGAGAAAGTAACTGAAATATATTATCATCATATTTATTGAGCATTTACAGTGCAGGAAGTATTATACTAGGCAATCTTAGATGAACAAACTAACGATGATAAAAGCCTGAACTAAAATTCGGGTTGGACTTGAAGGGATGGATGCAAGAGACATTGGGAAGTGGGTAGCTGAATAAGAAGGGAATATGTGGAGAGATGGCCTTTCTTACTTTATTTCTTACCTCTGTCCACCGCATTTCAGTTCAATTTGTTGGATGTCAAATAAATGTTTCTCTCCCCTTCGTCCTGTATTCCATTAAAACAACCAGAAATAAAAGTCTAAAGATTAGTTACCCATTCACATAAAAGTGAGGCACTGAGTATAGGCTGAAAAGAACAAATTGCAGATGCAGTTTTAGGATATGGGATTAAAAACACAGAAAAGGGATATAGCCTCTGACAGACATCCATGTCTGGTAAAAGGACATGGAGGTAAAAGGGAGAGCTGGTGCTCAGTGGAGGTGAGAAGGGCAGTAAATTTCTTGCTGAAATAGCAGAATAAAACTGAGAGCTGGGGAAAAAAGGGGGAATGGGTAAAGTGCTTGTGAAGAAGATTGGTGAGCCTCGTCTATAATTTTTGAGGGGAATAGGAGAGAGGGAATGTTAAAGAAGAGTAACATCATTTTTAGTCCTTGGTTGACAAGGAGTGTGGGCAGACGTTTATTACTAAAATTTCTGATATGTTCCTCTATGATTTAACAGTTTTCTGGAATTACTAGTCAAGTGATTAGATAAGAAAAATAAACTAGATATAAGTATCAGAAAAAAGGAAAAACTTTATATGTATTTGCAGGTTATAATTAAAATTAATTCTAAAATTGAAATGAAAAATGAAGACTATCCAGAGAAACACTGAATAAGAAGGGCAATGATAAATCTAAGGTTTTGGACACAATGTACAAAGATAGAAGTGGTAACAAGTACTGAAAAAAAAATGGTGGGAGGAGAGGGGGCATAGGAAAAGTATATGTGTGTGCTTTTGATGTTAAGTTGGTATCAAACCAAGTGATTATGTATTTAGTGTGTTAAATTTTAACCTCATGGAAAACTGATGAAAAATACTTCCAGATAGAAGTGAGAAGGCACTCAATATGGTACAACATGAAAAAGCAAATAAATACAAAATGAGGCTTTAAAAGAAGTGAGGGACAAAAAAGGTAAAGACTTACAATGGCTAAATAGCAAAATGGCAGAAGAAAGTTCTGTATTATCACTAGTGATTTTAAATATAAATGGACTAAATTCTCCAGGTGAAAGCAGAGAATGGAAGAGTGAATTAAAAAGTATGACCAAACTGTATGCTGTCTATGAGAGACTAACCTTAAAGTCAAAGATATAAGTAGGTTGAGGATGAAAGGATGGAAAGAAAATATACCATACAAGCTGTAATCAAAAGAAAGCTGGATATATCTCAAAGGCAGAAAGGTTACATGTACCCTATGGGAAAGTTTCTTTGATCGTGGAAGAATGGTATTTTGCAAAACTTTTTTTTCAAGTAAAAAATTTTTATGACACTTGGTCTCTTAAATGTTGTGAACTTTATGATGCAAAGTCCAACATAGAAATGTCTTTGATTCATGTATATGCTACAAGCACCACACAATGGGTCCTTGAATTCTTAAAATCTATAGGTACTTTCTTCTCTCATAATGTGTATAGTTCTAATTCCAGCCATATTCTGGTAATGAGGTTGTCTAGATGCTAAAAAATAGATTTTTAAAATCAAGAATGTTTTAACCTTCTACATTTCATTCTCTAAGTCTGACTGAAATAAAACATTTTGGTAAATAACTGACTAAAATATTTACTTTTTAGCAAACTATTTAAAAAGAAATTTATCTAACATTGAAAATTAACTGCAAGTGTTAATCATTAGCTTGATGCATACTAAGCCATAGCTTTTAGAAAGCATTCTGCAGGGCGGGCCATGGTGACTCAGTGGCAGAATTCTCACCTCCTATGCCAGAGACCTGGGTTCAATTCCCGGTGCTTGCCTGTGTTTAAAAAAAAAAAGGCATTCTACACTGGTATTAAAATAAGCCATCAATGCCAATCCACCCTTTCTATTCATGGCTAAATATTTAAAGGTTATTTATAACTTCTTTAATGAATTCTTTCTTAAACAATGAGATTGTATCCTAGAAAAGTTGAAGCTATTTTTAATTAAAACAACACAACTGTAAAAGTTTTATGGATATGCATATGAATAATAAGGGGGTGAGCTTGAATCCTCACCGGTTAGTGGATAATTCAGAACAGAGGACTGATTTTGAAAGATCACCTAAAAGCCTAGATTTGTTCTTTAGTAAATTTTGATCAACTGCGTATATTTAGCAGTTAAAATCTGTTATTCTCTCAACTCATCCCCCCCCAAAAGCCAAACCAGACAAAAAGTACATACATCACATGCACACAAAAGAGCTCCCATTTCCAGCGGCAATTCAAGTGAGGCTTTCTGTGCTAGATATTCCCCCCAGAGACAACATTATTGTCGGATTATTATGGTTTTCTTATCACCATGTAATTTCAAGGAATAATGTCATTAAATAATTTCTCAAGTTCATAAACTTACAAAAGGAATTGGGGTGGCTGTACTAATATCCTATAAAATAGACTTTAAGTTAAAAACAGCTATGAGGGACAAAGAAGGTCATTATGTACTGATAAAGGAAACAATTAGCGCAGGAAGATGTAACAATTATAAATATATATGCACCTACAAGCAGGGCCCCAAAATATATGAAGAAAATACTGACAGATTTGAAGGGAGAAACTGATGGTTCTGCATTAATAGTAGGAGACTTTAATGTACCATTCACAATAATGGATAGAACATCTAGTCTGAAGATCAATAAGAAAGAATAGGACTTGAACGATACACTAAACCAACTAGACCTAACACATCATTAGGTCATGATTATAAGGTCATGATTAAGGGCATATATGGAAAGCCCACAGTTAATGTCCTACTTAATGTTAGGGTGAAAGCTTTCCCTATGAGATCATGACCATGAGATCATGACCAAGACAAGATGACCATTGTCACCACTGTTATTCAACTGGAAGTTCTTGCCAGAGCAATTAGGTCAGAAAAAGAAATAAAAGGCGTCTGTTTTAGTTTGTTAATGCTGCTGGAAATGCAATATACAAGAAATGGGTTGGCTTTTATAAAGAGAATTCATTAACTTACACATTTACAATTCTAAGGCCATAAAAATGTTCAAATTCAGAGAAAGATACCTTGACTCAAGAAAGGGCCAACGATGTTCAGAGTTTTTCTGTTAGTTGGGAAGGCATGACCTCCTGGCTTCTTGTTTCAAATGGCTTGCCGGTGGACGTTTCCTTTCTGTTTCTCCAAACGTCTCTTGTCTGTGTCAGTGCTGAAGTTTTTTCCAAAAATAATTCCCTGTTAAATACCTCCAGTAAGGAACCCACCTTGAATGGGTGGAGTCATCTCCATAAAAACCACCTAATCAAAAGGTCCCATCAATTAAGTGGGTCACATCACCATGGAAACAACTTAATAAAAATGATCCCACCCTTCAATATGAAATCAGGATTAAAGAACATGGTTTTTCTGGGGAACACAACACTTTCAAACAAGCACAGCATCCAAACTGGAAAGGAAGAAGTAAAACTTTCCCTACTTACAGATGATATGATCCTATATTTAGAAAATCCTGAAAAATCCACAACAAAGCTCCTAGCGCTAATAAATGACTTCAGCAAAGTGGCATGGTACAAGATCAACACCCAAAAATCGGTAGTGTTTTTACACACAAAGAACAATCAGAAGAAGAAATCTAGGAAAATAAAAACTCCATTCACAATAGTAACTAAAGGAATAAAATATCTAGGTATAAATCTAACCAAGGATGCCAAAGACGGGCACACAGAAAACTACGAAACATTGCTAAAAGAAATCAAAGAAGACCTAAATATTCCATATCTATGGATTAGAAAACTAAATATTGTAAAGGTATCAATACTACCTGTTTTAGTCTGTTAAAGCTGCCAGAATGCAGTATACCAGTAACAGAATGGCTTTTAAAAAGGGAATTTATTAAGCTATAAGTTTACAGTTCTAAGTTCAAAATTATGGCACCAACAAGTGGTTTTCTTCACTTAAGAAACGCTGATACCATCTGGAACACCGCTGCCACCTAGAAAGGCATGTGGCTGGCATCTGTTGGGGTCACTAGCTTCTGGACAAATCTCTCAGTCAGGAAGGCACATGATGACATTTGCTGGTTTTCTCTCCTCCTTTCATAAGGCTTCTCAAGGGGCATTTTTCTTCTACATTTCCAAAGATCCCTGGCTGTGTGGCCTCTGTTGGCACTAAAGCTTTTTCCAAAATAGTTCCCTCTTGAATGGGTGGAGACATATCTCCATGGAAATCAACTAATCGGAAGTGACCACTCCCAATTGGATGGGTCACATTTCCATAGAAACAATAAAAAAGAGCCCACCCAGCAATATTGAATGAGGATTAAAGGACATGGCTTTTCTGGGGTACATGACAGTTTCAAACTGGCATACTACCCAAAGCAATTTATAAATTCAGTGCAATCCCAATCAAAAGTCCAGCAACCTTTGCAGAAAGAAAAAAGCCAATCATCAAATTTATGTGGAAGGGTAAGGGGGCCCAAATAGCTAAAGTATCTTGAAAAAGAAGAATTAAGTGCAGGATGCACACTCTTGATCTTAAAACTTATTATAAAGCCACAGTAATTAAAACAGCATGTTACTGGCACAAGGACAGATATATAGATGAATGGAATTGAATTGAGTGTTTAAAAAACAACCCCTACATTTATGGCTGATTGATTTTGGTAAGATGGCAAAGACTATTCAGTTGGAGAGAATAGTCTTTTCAATGCTGCTGGGAAAACTAGATCTCCATTTGCAAAGAAAAAAGGAGGACCTCTACCTTGCACCACACACAAGAATAAACTCAAAATGGATCAAAGACCTAAATATAAGACTGAGAACTATCAAACTCCTGGAAGAAAATGTAGAGAAACATCTTCAGGACCTTGTGTTAGGCAGTGGTTTCTTAGATTTTACACCCAAAGCACAAGCAACAAAAGAAAAAAATGGGTAAATGGGACCTCATCAAACCCAGAAGAAAATAGATTTCAAACATTTGGAAGGATCTTAACTTCATTCATAATTAAAGAAATACCAGTTAAAACAGAAATGAAAACAATTTTCACTTCAGGCTGGCAAAGATCACATTTGACAAGGGAGTGGTCAATCATTTTACTGGTTGTGTGAATGTAAATCGGCAAAAAAACTTTGGAAGGCAAGTTAGTATGACCTCCTACATTTTAAAACTACATATTAAAACGACTACATTTTAAAACTAGCTCTTTTATATTAATAAACTCTTCTAAAAAACATATATCAGGAAGGATGCTTATTATGACAAAAGATAGTAAACAATGTACATCAAGAGCAGAGCAATTGAAATATGATACCTTCATACAATGGAATATATATGTAAAAGAAGGTAAATGTTTTTCATAACAAAATTTTTATTGAATGCCTTTTATGGGGCAGGAATTGTTCCAGGTCCTGGGAATAGAACTGTAAACAGAACAGACAAAAATCCCTGCTCTCATGGAACTCACACATTGCAGTGAGGGAAGACAGTAACAGCGAGAGGCAGAGAAGGTGAATAGGATGTTTCATTAGTGTTAACAGGAGGAGAGAGGGGAGACCGGCACCGCACACAAATATAGATGTTAGTCTATGCACAGAAAATCTCAGGTGATAAGGAAACTCACTGCCATTGGGGAGGACTAGATGTCTGGGGAGGTAACTTCAGTTTCCTATGAAAATGTTTTTGCCATATATGCGTATTACTTCGAAAGGTGGGGGTGGGGGCGGGGGTGGGCGGAGAGCCACGGCGGCGAATACCGCGGGATGTCTTTTCAAAGTCGGGGACAAAGGCCTGCGAGCCTCAACGACCTCGATTGCATTGCCCTAAGCAGCGACCCGGCTGCAGCGTCTCGGCGCGCTCACCCCGAGCAAATCCGCGGAGGACGGGAATCAGGGGCGGGGCTGGGGGAGACGGCGAACTGCGTTCCTCACAGGCAACTCAAGGTACCGACAGCCCTCCAGAACAAAGATAAGTTATAAAAGATATGCGTAAATGCTGACGTATAGAATACGTTGGAGAGGCAAAATAGGTCCTGTGAGGCCGAATTCAGGAGCTGGCGCAGAGCACGTCATTCTCTGCCATAGCGGGGTCAGCCTAGGCCTTGTAGGGAGCTCGCGCAGGAGCCAGACAGCGGCAATTTGGCCGCCGGCCGCCAGGAGGCACAATTACGTGTCAATCGCATCACGTCGTTCTGCAACAGCTGAGGACGCTTGCGTTTGCCCGGGTTGATTAAGAAGAGAATCGCTTCCGGAGGCGGTGTACGTCACTTCCCCTCCAACTCGGCTTTTGGCCGTGGGTACGCACGCGGGTTCAATATGCGGATCGAGAAGTGTTATTTTTGTTCGGGACCAATCTATCCCGGCCATGGCATGATGTTCGTCCGCAACGATTGTAAGGTGAGACCGCTGAGCCCAGTACGGGTTCCGGGCCGCGCCGCCTCGCGCCGGGTTCCCCCAAGCCCGCGGGATTCGACCGGAGTTCCTCGCGTTGCTCCTGAGAGAGGGTGGTTTTGCCGAGAATTTCGGCCTGTCCTTTCCGCCGGGAGGGTTTCTTCTTTCGGACGTCGCAGAGGGAGCTGGTAACCCGAGGCCATACTTCGGGGAGGCTGGCTGCTCCGAGGTTCAGAAGCGGTCCCAAGCGGTGTCTGTGGGGATCTGGGGTGTCTCTGCTCAGCCACACTCGTCCATGGGCCAAATTCTGTAATTCAGTAAACTTCTTTGAACTCATGCCCAGTCATGCTTCATCCTAAGGTCCGTGTCCATCGAGAAGAAGACGACGTGGGATGTTCCACAGTGTGTAGAGGTTGATAAGAATGTCTGCGTGTGGTGTAGTAGGGGGCTTATGTATGAGTGTTACGGGCCACAGATGAGGTGCTGTTTAATTACTGGAAATGGGTTGGAGAGCGTCGTAAATGAAAAGACTCAGAAAGGAGCTGACGTTTGTCCGGGATCATGAAATTTGAGTCTGAAAGGGTGAAGAGGGCTATCTAAGTGGAAAGAAAGATAGTTAATTTGAGCAAAGGCACAAGAGGGAGAAAGTGCATAGCTTTGTTTAAGATATGTATATGACCTGATTGTAGATGATGATAAAAGCTTGGGGTAAGGCCGTAAATACAAATATTATAAGTCTATACATATATAGGTTTAAGGCCTGGTGGTGAAGGATTTTGTGAAGGGCAATCAGATATGATACATAAATTTCCCCTTGTCAGAATGAATCCCCTTCCTCCTTTTTAAATAAATTCCCTCTCAGAATTTGGCCATTCTTACATTTCTTTCTGAATCACTAGGTGCTTGTTCAAAATGCAGATTCTTGTTTTCCACCAGATATTCTGAATTAAAATCATTGGAGGTGGGTTGGGGAGGAGGATTTAGAAATCTGTGTATTTAACAAGGTGATTAAAAATATTTTTAACTAAAAATTCTCTTATTAGAACAGTTCTATGTTTACAGAAAAAATCATGCCCCTAGTTTTCCCTATTAACATTTTACATTTGTTACAATTGATGGAACAATATTATTGTAGTTATATTATTGTCTATACTCCATAGTTTACATTCAGATTCACTTTCTGTTTTACATCTCTGTGGTTTTATTATTTTTTTAAAATTTTTATTCTAGTGTCATATAACCTAAAATTTCCTATTTTAACCAACCTCTTTCAAGTATACAATTCAGAGGTGTTAATTACATTCACAGTGGTGTAGTACCCTCACCACCAACCAGTAACAGAACGTTTCCATCACCCTAAACAGGACACTTTAGTACCAGTTAAGTATTAATTCCCCATTTCTCTCACCTGCCGTTTCAACCCCTGGTAACCTGTATTCTAATTTCTGACTATGAATTTGCACATTCTAATTATTTCTTTTGTGTAGCTCATACAATTCTTGTCCCTTTGTGTCTGCCTTATTTCTCTCGACATGTTTTCTTTAAGTTTCATCCATGTTGTTGCATGTATCAGACTTCATTTCTTTTAATGGCTGAAAATATTTCATTGTATGTATATACCACATTCTGTTTATCCATTCATTCATTGATAGACACTTGTGTTGCTTCTACCTTTTGGATATTGTGAATAATGCTGCTTTGAACTTTGAACGGATATCTGTCTGAGTCTCTGCTTTCAGTTCTTTTTAAATATATAGCTAGAAGAGGGATTGCCAGGTCATAGGGTAATTAAATGTTCAATTTTCTGTGGAGCCACTAAACCATTTCCCACAGTGGCTACACCGTTTGACATTCTCACTGGCAATGAGTGAGCGTTCCTGTTTTTCTACATCCTTGCCGACAATTTGTTCTTTTCCATTTTTTAGATAACAGCGATTCTCATAGGTGTCAAATGATATCTCAGGATTTTGATTTGAACTTGCCTAATAGCCAGTGATGTTAAGCATGCTTTCATGTGCACATTGGCCATTTATGAACCTTCTTTGAAGAAATGTCTGTTTAGGTCTTCTGCCCATTTTTAAATTGGGTTGTTTGTCTTTTTGTTGCTGAGTTGTATGATTTCTTTATATATCCTAGATATTAAACCCTTATCAGATATGTGCTTTCTAAACATTTTCTACCATTTTATATATTGTCTATTTACTTCCATGATAAAGTCTGTTTTTAAGATGATAGTTTATTTTTTTTTTAAACTTTTTTATTGTATAGTATAACCTATATACCAAGTAAAGAAATAAAAAAGCAATGGCTTTCAAAGCACTCTTCAACAAGTAGTTAAAGGACAGATCCCAGTGTTTGTCGTGGGCTACCATATGATCCTCTCAGATTTTTCCTTCTAGCTGCTCCAGAATATAGGAGGCTAGAAGGCTTAAATATCTTTTATCATCACAATTGAGTGTTTTTCCTTTTTTTTTTTGTGAAAAATAACATATATACAAAAAAGCAATAAATTTCAAAGCACAGCACCACAATTAGTTGTAGAACATATTTCAGACATGGGTTACATTTCCATTATAGGTTTTTACTTCTAGCTGTTAGAAGGTACTGGAGACTAAAAGAGATACCAATTTAATGATTTCAGCATTCATATTCATTTGTTAAATCCTATCTTCACTGTATAATTCCACCATCACCTTTGATCTTTCCATCCCTCTCCTTAGGAGTGTTTGGGCTGTGGCAATTCTAAATATTTCATATTGGAAGGTTTTGTTACTAATATGGGGTAGGGAGATGAAACTATATGATGTTCTGGAGAGGCTGGGCCCTCTAGGTTTCAGGACTTTTCTGGACCAGGGACCCATCTGGAGGTTGTAGGTTACTGGAAGGTTACTCTAGTGCATGGAACTCTTGTGGAATTTTATATATTGCCCTAAGTGTTCTTTAGGATTGGCTGGAAGGGTCCTGATTGGGGTTTGGCAAATTATGATAGGTAGCAAGGTTTGACTGAAGCTTACATAAGAGCAACCTCCAGAGTAGCCTCTTGACTCTATTTGAACTCTTTCTGCCACTGATATTTTATTAGTGACACTTCTTTTTCCCGTTTTGGTCAGGATGGAATTGTTGATCCCATGGTGCCGGGTCTGGATTCAACCCTGGGAATCATCTCCCATGCCATCAGGGAGATTTTCACCCCTGGATGTCATGTCCCACATGGGGGGAGGGCAATGATTTCACTTGCAGAGTTGGGCTTAGAGTGAGGCCACATATGAGCAACAACAGAGGTTCTCCAGAAGTAACTCTTAGGTATGCCTGTAGGTAATCTAAGCCAGTAACTCTTAGGTATGCCTGTAGGTAATCTAAGCCAGTAACTCTTAGGTATGCCTGTAGGTAATCTAAGCCAGTAACTCTTAGGTATGCCTGTAGGTAATCTAAGCCAGTAACTCTTAGGTATGCCTGTAGGTAATCTAAGCCTCTCCGCGACCTACATAAGCTTCACCTGAGTAAGCCTCAGGCTCGAGGTCATGGCCTGTTGATTCAGGTGTTCCTAAAGTTTGACACAGTATCAGGATTCCCTGATGATAAAGTTTAATAGTTCCATATTCTTTCTTCCATCTCTCAAGGGACTTTGCCAATACTTTTTGATTATCTGCTTAAATACTCTAGGATGTATCTAGGCATTACAATCTATATAAGATTAAAGGTCCTCTTTCTTATTCTTGGCTCTCTGTATTTTAATTATTCAAATCAGCTATACAGATAGGTTGAGTTAGATTTTGCACTATAGAAAATTTCAGTTCCAGACCAAATAAACCTTTTTTTCTTTGGTCTCAAAGAGTATATGTGGTTCTAAAATAAACACACTGTCTTCCTTACCCTTGTATTCTGAATTACTTTTATCCCAACCTGATTGGTTTCATTTTATCTCTAAATATCAGGTTTCATATATGTATATGGCATCTCAAAATCCAGAAATAATAATCACCACTCCGGACTTAATGTGTCTGCTCTAAAAGCTTACAATTTAGAGGCCCCTTTTTCTTGTAAGCATTTTTTAAAGGAGACCATACCATTGTTGTTTTTTTGTTCCTGGTTTCTTTGCCTCAGCAAATGTCCCGCATGTACATTGACATCATTGCGTGCCTCACAACTTTGTTCTTTTTTGTAGCAGCACAACCTTTGTTCAGAAGTATACACCATTTTTTGCCAATCTGCTTGTCAGCCAGTGCGTCCTTCAGCCACCTGCATTCGTCAGTCATCATGTGTAGTGCCAAAAGTCCACAATCCATCAACATTCTCAATTTTAGATGATTTCATTTTTCCCAAGAGAAAGAAAGCCAATAAACACACCCTCACGAAATAAGAAATCTAAACGTCCTCTTAACTCTTGTCCCTCCCCCCATTATTTACCTTTGCTGTTGCTGTGGTAGTACTTGGGGTTTCCTTTTGAGCATAGCCCATAGCATGCAATAGATGGCAGTTTGCTTTTATGCGATTATGTAAATATGTTGTTCAAAAATATTCAAAAGATGCTTTTTTATATTCATCATCATGATCATTTCTTAGAACATTTGCATCAATTCAGAAAAAGATATAAAAAGAAGAAAGAAGAAAGTTCATATATACCATACCCCTTACCTCTCCCTCTCGTTGAGCACTTAGTATATCAACCTACTAAATTTATTTTAACATTTGTTCCCCCTATTATTTATTTTAATCCATATGTTTTACTTATCTGTCCATAAGGTAGATAAAAGGAGCATCAGACACAAGGTTTTCACAACCACAGTCACATTATGAAAGCTCTATCATTATACAATCATCTTCAAGAAGCATGGCTACAGGAACACAGCTCTACATTTTCAGGCAGTTCCCTCCAGCCACTCCATTATACCTTAACTAAGAAGGTGATATCTATATAATGCATAAGAATAACCTCCAGGATAACCTCTCAATTCTGTTTGAAATCTCTCAGCCATTGACACTTTGTTTTGTCTTGTTTCTCTCTTCCCCCTTTTGGTTGTGTACGTTTTCTCCATCCCTAGATGCTGAGTCCCAGCTTATTCTAGGGTTTCTGTCCCACGTTGCTCCAAAGGTTTATACTCCTGGGAGTCATGTCAATCATATCTTTAATTACATAGTTTTGAACAGTCATAAGAAAAATGTTGGGAGGTTTAATACATGAACACTTTCAACTTCGTGTAACATTATTTAGGTTAAGTTACTCAGCTCTGAAGTAAATAGACAAGTTTTCTATTAAATAGTAACAGTTTAGTATCTAAAAGCAAGTTTACTACACCCATGGCAACAATTATACCCTCAGAACCAACCTTTACCTTCCTTAATGTGAAAAAACAAATCACAGACAGAAGTTACAATTTATGTGGGAGTCATTTCCTATTGTGTGTGTGTGGGGGGGGGCAGTGAGTTTGCTTGTTGTGTTGGCTGAGAGAGAGAGGCTTAATTTTAAGTAGGCTTAGCCTATCCTTTGCAGGGTAAGTTTCATATGAACAAACCCGAAGATTGAGAGCTCAGCCTATTGCTTTGTCTGTCCCCACTGCTTGTGAGAATATCAGGAATTCTCCACATGGGGAAGTTGAATTTTCCTCCTTTCTTGCCATTCCCCCAAGGGCATTTTGCAAATACTTTTTTATCCACTATTCAAATCACTCTTGGGTTTATCGGGGCCTCACTCTGGACGACCCTATGAAATCTCATGCCCTACTGAAGGTACCATACTTATGGTGTCAACTAAACTGCCCATATAAGTTGTATTAGGAAATATACTACTCAAAATATAGATTTTGTACCAAATAAACATTTTTTGCTTTAGTCTCACACGTAAGTTAAAGTTTTAAAATATGAATTACCATCTTTTCTCAACACCCTGCAGTATTGACATTCCTTTGTTCTTCCTCATGCAAAAAGTTTTAAATTTCTGCAGTTAGTCACTATCATTTACACTCTAAGCATTCCTAGGTTATACCATCTCAGTCTTTATCATCTGTTTTTCCTTCTGATTTCATTTGTGCCCCCAGCCCTCCTGCATCTTTCATTCTCACATTCGACTTCATTCAGTATACTAACATTATTGTATTACAATTAGGTAGTGTTGTACTGTCCATTTTTGAATGTTTACAATCAGTCCTGTTGCCCAATATGTAGCCCTTCAGCTCCAATTACCCAATATGTACGCTATTTCTATCTCCTTATGGTCTCTGTTCTTAACTGAAATTCTTGAAGATCATTCAGTAATGTTAGTTCATATCAGTGAGACCATAAGTATTTGTCCTTCAAAAGGCATTTTTAAAAACGTCTTTAAAAATATGTTTTTCTGACTTACAGAGGTTGCCTAAAATAAAGAGAGTGAACCAACATCTTTTAGACCATTCATGACACTATCACCTTACATAGTCACTAATTTCTGCCACTTTTGGATGAAATGGAAATTCTGTATATTTCCAGGTCCATTTCATAGCTTATAGCTTATAGCACTCACTAAAAACTAACAGCCGTGGTACCGTGATAAATTTTGTGAGGTACCTAGAATATTACTACTAATGGAAACAGAGTGTGAGGTAAACTAACCTACCTTTACCCCAAACCTTTGAAATCAGAGATTTTAAGCATAACACTTGAAAATACTAGGTTTATGTTCACATGTGCAAGTGAAACAAATGTTAGCTGTACCAACAAGTAACAGAAAAACTGTAAATCTTCATTTTGTGACTCTTTGATATAATTATCTAGATAAATGCGAAGAATTTCAGTTTATGAAATGGACTAAGTAATTTGTCTTTCCTACTACAAAATACTGAAAACCAAGTGCTAAGCTCAGCAATCATAGGTTAAAGAAATGAAAATGAAGAAACTTTAATGGCACTTGTCATGGTTAGGGACACGTGTCAACTTGGCCAAGTTGTGGTACCTTTTTATCTGATTGGGCAAGCGCTGACCTGTCTGTTGCAATGAGGACATTTCATAGGATTAGGTCATGATCACATCCGCTGCATCCACAGCTGATTCCATTTGTAATCAGCCAAAGGGGAGTGTCTTCTGCAATTAGTGATGCTAAATCTAATCATGGGAAGCCTTTTAAGGAGGACTCAGAGGAGACAGGTTCCATTCCTGCTTCGGCTGGTGAGCCTCTCCGGTGGAGTTCATCCAGACCCTCCATCAGAGTCGTCGGCTTCACAGCCTGCCCTGTGGATTTTGGACTCTGCATTCCGGTGGTCATGTGGAGACACTTTTATAAATTTTATATTTGCGAGTGTTCCCTGTTGATTCTATTTCTCTAGAGAACCCTAAGTAATACAGTACTCTAGAAAAACAGAAGGCCCATTTTAAACTAATTTAAGCCTGTGAATTAATCCATATGGAAAAGGCAAGAGAGAAATAACCTGTAGTAGTTAGGGTTCTCTAGAAAAACATAATCAGCAGGGAACACTCGCAAATATAAAATTTATAAAAGTGTCTCACCCGACCATGGGAACGCAGAGTCCAAAATCCACAGGGCAGGCTGTGAAGCCGACGATTCCAATGGAGAGTCTGGACGAACTCCACAGGAGAGGCTTGCCAGCTGAAGCAGGAAGAGAGCCTGTCTCTTCTGAATCCTCCTTAAAAGGCTTCCAGTGATTAGATTAAACATCACTCATTGCAGAAGACACACCGCTTGGCTGATTACACATGGAATCAGCTGTGGATGCAGCTGATGTGATCATGATTAATTCTATGAAATGTCCTCATTGCAACAGACAGGCCAGCACTTGCCCAACCAGGCAAACAGGTACCACCACTTGGCCAAGTTGACACATGAACCTAACCGTGACATAACCCTTTTAAAATTTGCCCTAAATCGAAAAAAACTAGTGTTTCACCAGAAAACTAGAGGTAAAAGTATGTGTGCTCATTACACTGTGGGAATTAAAACCAACAAGAAGAAAGGAAGTGCAAGGATAAGAAAGTTCAATCTATTTATGTGGGATGGTAATAAAGCAGTAATACTATAGATTTACTGTAATCTGATCAACCAAAAATTCTTAGATTTTCTAAAATTACTTTGGTCATATTTGTTGCTTGAAAATTTAAAGTGCTTGTCTCTTTTAAAGAGTTAGTAAATTGTTCTAAAACCTTACATCCTTCTAGGCTTGTGAAAGTTACTTTTCAAGAATGCTTGATGGATATGTAGAATGGAATGATATCTTAATGTTTTTTTGTTAATTTTTTAATTAATAAAAAAGTTTATAAAAAAACAAAACAAAACAAAACAAAAAAGAATGCTTGATGGAAATCGTTTCAAGGTACAATGTTAGGATACTTTTTTTGAAGTACAAAGGAAAACCAGTTATATTTTTACATACTTTTTAACAGTCATAAGAAAAATGTTGAGTTTTAATACATGAACGCTTTCAACTTTGTATAACATTATTTAGGTTAAGTTAGTCAGCTCTGAAGTGAACAGGCAAATTTTCTATTAAGTAGTAACAGTTTAGTATCTAAAAGCAACTTTACTGCGCCTATGGCAACAGTTACACCCTCAGAACCAATCTTTACCTTCCTTAATGTGAAAGAACAAATCACAAACAGAAGTTACAGTTTACCTTTGAGTCTGTCTTTTAAGGCCCTGTTCTTTTTTTTCTTAATGATAGAAGGTGCTTTACAAGTATGAATAATAACCTCCTGTACCTTCATTGTTAGTATCCCAACATTTCTTTAAATCTGGAATGTAGATTTTCCAGATCTCTTTGTGGCATTGTCTTTCTAATGTAGAAAAAATAACTTATCAAGCACAACGTTTACTCTATGGGTACAGTTTAATCTTAAATGATAACCAGAAATCCACCTGATTGGTGCTCATTTGGCACATATTTTTTCAGTTTTGGCCATTAGACTGTATCCAGAGTTAGGATGAAATGTCGCTTTCAAACTTTAAAATGGTTACGTTTAAACTGCCAAGGGTCAGGAAGTTGTCTGCACTGGACAGTATTTTCCATTACTTGCAGAAAGTTACATTTGGCATGTCAAGAGAGAACATAACCTTACAGCAGCAGCAATTTAAAATAAAAGAGACAGCCACAGGATTCAGGCAGAATATTTAAAATATTTCCATTGAGCAAAATGATTTAACTGATTTTTCAAGGACGATGCTCTAAATTATTGCATCCTTTGGAAATTTAAAGATCCTGGAATAGTGTCTTCCATGTGGATCATCTTGAAAGATAATATTGTTTGTTTCAGTGAATTACTCGAATGAACCAAGTTTGTGTTAATTTAATGGTGTTTATAGAGTGTGGTAATTTCATTCTTTAGATTTGCAGAATTTATAGAGAAAGAAAATTACAATCTGCACACCCAAGGCAAGAATTCATACGATGAAACTGGCTCCACCGAAGGTAGACTTGCATACAGGTTGTGAAGTTGGAGTGAAAGTGGTATTTGTTGTACCTGATGTAATGACAGGGTGGAGGAGAGGTACTATGAACCAACTTGACCTTACAGACAAATATTGAATACTTCACCCAAAAAGGGCTGAATACATTCTTTAGCCCATATTGATCATTCTCTAGGATAGACCATATGTTCCATGGCAAAACAAGTCTCAATAGATTAAAAAATACTGAAATCATACAATGTATCTTCTCTGACCACAAGGGAACAAAACTAGAAACCAATAACAAAGGGAAGACTGAGCTGTAGAAGAGGAAGACTGAGTTGCAGTTTTAGCTATAGAGTTGGTTGGCAACAGTGGCAGTAGGAGCAGAATAGAATTCTGTGCCATTTACCACGTGGCAATCACTAACGGTTGAATTATGTGGGCAGTAGTTTTTAACCTTCTTTACATTCTATCTAGAAGCAAATAGTATGAGCAGTGTTAGCATGGATACAGTATAAGCAGTAGTAGTTTTCACAGGTTCCTGGACTAGAGTGGTTGGTGGCCAGGGTGAGAGTGTTGGGGAAATTCTTGGTAGAGGGTGCCTATAATTGTAGGTTTAATCATGGTTTCAGCGAGGGTGGTGTTCTCAGTCGTGGAGAGCACACAGAGCACAGTCAGGCAAGTGGCAGCCCAAAGCTGCAGATGATAGAACCCTAATAATGCACCTCAGCACTGGTGTTCTGCTGAAACTTGTGGCATATAATGCTCAGTGTGTCCCTCTGTCACATGCTGTTTAGTTTACTGTGGCTTTGTAATAAGTTTTAAGATGGGGACTTGTGAGCCATCCAACTTTATTCTTCTTTTTCAGCATTAGCTATTTCGGGCCCCTAACCTACCTGTATAATTTTGGTGATTAGCTTTTCCATTTCTGCTAAGAGGGTTGTTGGAATTTTCATTGCAATTGCATTGAATGTGTAAATCACTTTGGCTAGAATTAACATCTTAACATTTAGTCTTCCAATCCATGAACATGGAATATCCTGTTGTTTATTTAGGTCTTTGATTTCTTTTAGCAATCTTTTATAGTTTTCCATGTATGACTCCTTTACAGTCTTGGTTAGATTTATTCCCAGATACTTGATTCATTTAGTTGCTATTGTAAGTGTAATTTTTCTTGATTTCCCCATTAGATTGTTCATTATTTATGTATAAAAACTCGACTGGGTTGGTGTGATGGTGGCTCAGTGGTAGAATTCTCGCCTGCCATGCCAGAGACCTGGGTTTGATTCCTGATGCCTGCCCATGCAAAAAAGCAAAAACAAAAACACCTCAATTGAGTTTTGATCTTGATCTTGTACCCTGCCACTTTGCTGAATTCATTTATTGGCTCTAGTAGCTGTATTGTGGATTTTTCAGGATTCTCTCTCTCTAGGATAATGTCCTCTGCAAATAGGAAAAGTTTTACTTCCTTCCCAATGTGGATGCCATTTATTTTTCTTGCCCTGTTGCTCTGGCTGGCAATTCCAGCACATTGTTGGATCACAGTGTGATAGTGGACATCTTTGTCTTGTTCCATATTTTAGAGGGAAAGCTTTCAGTCTTTCGCCATTGAGTGTGATGTTAGCTGGGAATTTTTCACATATGCCCTTTATCATGTTGAGGAAGTTTCCTTCTGTTCTTAGTATTCTGAATGTTTTTATCAAGACTGGGTGTTGGATTTTGGCAGAATCCTTTTCTGCATAAGTTGAGATAATCATGTGTTTTTTTCCTTCTTTCTGTTCATGTGGTTTATTACATTAATCAATTTCTCATGTTAGATCACCCTTGCATTTCCAGGATAAATTTCACTTGATTGTAGTATATAGTTCTTTTAGTGTGCTGTTGGATTCAGTTCACTAGTATTTTGTTGGGGACATTTTGCATTTATATTGATAAGGGATATTGATCTGTAATTTTCTTTTTCTTTTTTTTTTGGTATGCTTTATGGCAGGGTCACATCATTATTTTTCCATGTGAGTATCCCGTTATTGCAGCACCGTTTGTTGAATTTTTGTATGTTTTTTGTTTGTTTTGCTTGGTTGGTTGTTTTTGGGGAAGTGCTGTAATTTTCTTTTTTTGTGAAATATTTATTTGGCTTTGATATTGGGTTGATCTTTTAGAATGAGTTAGGAAGCATTCCCTGTTATACACATTTTTAGAAGAGTTTGAGCAGGATTGTTGTTAATTCTTTGAATCATGAGTCACACTCACCGGTGAAGCCATCTGGTCCTGGGTTTTTCTTTGTCAGAGGTTTTGATGACTGATTCAGTCTTTCTCTCTTTGTTCTTAATTCTGTGTAGGTTGTGTGCATCTAGAAATTTGTCTTTTTGATCTAGGTTATCTAATTTATTGGCATTCAGTTTTTTCTAGGAGCCTACTATAATCCTTTTGATTTATGTGGTGATTGTAGTAATACGTTTCTAATTTTAGTTATTTGTGTGTGTGTGTGTGTGTGTGTGTGTCAGTCTAGCTAAAGGTTTGTTATTTTTCTTTATCTTTTCAAAGAACCTATTTTTGGTTTTGTTGATTCTATTTGTTTTTCTCTCTGTTTTATTTCTTCCACCCTAATCTTCATTATTTTTGTCCTTCTGTTTGCTTTGGGTTTAGTTTGCTCTTCTTTAGTTCATCCGCGTGTATGAAGTTAGTCACTGATTTGAGATCTTTGTTTTTTCTTAATGTCAGAATTTATAGCTTTCCCTTTTATTTGATATCTTGATAAGATTATTTTGAAGCCTGGTTTCCCTCTTTTCTAAGATATTGTTGTTGATTGGGTTCATGTTAAATGTCCTCTTTGGCACTTGTTTTGTCATTATTTCCTGGCCAGAACAGGGCCAGGGCCCCACACAGGGGCTACATATCAGTTTCAAAGGGCCCTGGTGAGAGGGTCAGGAAAGCAGCTTCCCAGTACTGCACCTTTCCAGCTTTCCCAGCAGATGACGCCTGCTGGCAACTTTTTCCCCACAGCCCTACAAATTTAAGTTATTTTTTAGTCCTCTGTCCCCTCTATTTTGGAGGCGGATAGAAATAATGATGCAGTGGTGCTGTGGGCGCTTGTCCAGAAACGATCAAGGCTGTAGGACCCCACGGTCCAATTTCATTAACAAGCAGTTGGATCAGAACTGTGCTGTGTCCACCTTTAATCCCAGGTGGGAGGGCTTATTTGCCCATCCCAGTCCACAGCAGCCAACTGGGCAGGGTTTGGACAGACCAGAAACTGTTGGCCTTGAGGGTAGAGTATGGGCAACAGGAACGTGGTGGAGTTGAGGTTCTCTGTGAAAACAGTGGTGCTATGGGTGCTCCAGGCTCCTGCCTAGAAGGGATCAAGGTTGCATGACTCAGAAGGGTCAACCTCTCCAGCCAACAGTTGGATAAGAACTGTGCCACATGTCCCTCTTTTCCTTGGGGGAGGGCTTCCCCATCTCTACCATCTGCAGTAGCAGCAAGCTCGGTAAGAACCAGTGGATCCGAAGCTATCAGCCTTGGGGGTGGAGGACGGGCACTGGGAACCATGGTTGAGTTCACTCACCACACAATTTCTCCGTTTCTTTGTCTGGCTCTTCCTTGTATGTTGCACTAGTCCTTCCCTGGTCTTCCAAGTCTTAGAACCACTGCTTTGAACAGTTTCTGCTTGTTCTCTAGGTGTTTTTGGTGGAAGAGTGAGTTTTGCCTCTTATTCTACCATGTTTTCTGAAGTCTGTTGTAGTAATTTAAAATTTTTTTGTTTTGCATGGGCAGGCACCGGGAAGTGAACCCAGGTCTCCGGCATAGCAGGTGACAACTCTGCCTGCTTAGCCCACTCTATTGTGGTGTTCTAGTTTGCTAGCTGCCAGAATGCAATATACCAGAAATGGAAGGCTTTAAAAAAGGGGAATTTAATAAGTTGCTAATTTACAGTTCTAAGGCTGAGAAAATGTCCCAGTCACAACAAGTGTATAGAAATGTCCAATCAAAGGCATCCAGGGAAAGATACCTTGGTTCAAGAAGGCCGATGAAGTTCAGGGTCTCTCTGTCAAGTGAGAAGGCACATGGCGAACACAGTCAGGGCTTCTCTCTCGGCTGGAAGGGCACATGGCGGATATGGCGTCATCTGCTAGCTTTCCCTACTGGCTTCTGGTTTCATGAAGCTTTCCGGGAGGCGTTTTCCTTCTTCATCTCCAAAGGTCGCTGGCTGGTGGACTCTCTGCTTCGTAATGTTGCTCTCTCTGAATCTCTTTTTCCAAAATGTTTCCTCTTTTATAGGACTCCAGTAAACCAATCAAGACCCACTCAAATGGGTGGAGACATGTCATCCCCTACTCCAGTTTAACAACCATTTTTTTCCCCCTTAATTCTGTTAATGTGTGAATTGAACCACCCTTCTGTTCCTGGGCTAAATCCCACTTAGTCATGATGTAAAATTATTTTTATACGCTCATGGGTTCAGTTTCCTAGTATTTTGTTGAAGCGTTTTGCATCTATATTCATAAAAGATATTTGCATCTATATTCATAAAAGATCTCTTATGGTATCTTTATCTGGCTTTAAGTATGAGGGTAATGCTGGCCTACTGGAATAAGTTAGGGAGTGTTCCCTCTTCAACTATTTGGAAGAGTTTGAGTAAGATTGGTGTTAAGATTTCTTGGAATATTTGGTAGGATTTCCCTTTGAAGCCATCTGGGTCCTGGGCTTTTCCTTAGCATGAATTTTTTTTTTTTTTTTTTTTTTTATGGCTAATTCAGTCTCTTTACCTAGTAATTGGTTTGTTAAGATTTTCTCTTTGTTCTTTTTTACAGTCAAAAACATTTATTTGTAAAGAATCAAAATTAATACAGGAAAGAAAAAGTGAAAGAAAATTCCGTTTTCACCTTTGTCTTCTTTACCTATATGGAACCAAGGGAAGTGTGATGAATTCTCTTCTCACAGATACAGTTGTAGATTTTAGAGCACTCGATATTTGTTACTCTTGTTAAGGTTAAAAATGCACATTTTCCTCTTCCAGAAGGCAAACTTATTATGGCAAGATTAATTTCAGAAGGTGTGCCATTGTCCATCCGTTTCCATTTGTGATCCTTTTCATTATATGATAATCCAGTCAGTAGTTATTTTTATAAATTTGGGATTGATTGAAGGCCAGTTCATCTTTGTCATCTGTCTTCAAAAGGGGGATCTGTACTTTTGGCAGGTAAGGGGTGATCTGTACTTTTGGCAAGTCTGTTTACATTCTTTCCACTTTTTATTTCCAGTGGTAAAAAGGTAACATTTATGTCACAACAAAACCATTTGTCTTCCCAGAGTTTACCTGTTTTGCAGAGATTTTGAAGAGATTCCCTATTTTCTATGACATATGTTCTTTTTTCAGAGTGAGTCCAGTTTCTGTTTTTGCTGAAGCATTTCATTTTTGAGAATGTCACATTCTAAAGTCTTATTTGTCAAAAGTTGTTCCTTTAAGTAGCTGTCATTTTGCATAATGTGGTAGTTTTGACTGAGGTTTTGTAGAATTTCCTCTTGTTGATGTTTTTCTTGAATATACTGAAAAATCTTTGCCCCCAGCACTGTGACTGTCATCAACAGTAGTAAACAAAGCGTCCCCAGAGTCACTGCAGTAAGATGCCAGGACATTGAACACTCTGCCATCAGTTTTCCCAGTCTTTTGAGTACCAGTGGGCCTTAATCTGTTCTGTGACTCTGAGGGAGGCAGAAGAAACCTAAGGGCTGAATAAATCACTTCCTGATTGCTCATTTCTGGCTTTTAACATTAATCAGTGTTAAAAGATGATATCCAAGGAACAAGAAATTTTGAAAACAAATTACAAATAAATCTAATGACTGGTGTCCTTCACCTTGAAGAAAGGCTGCTGGCAATCCAGAATACCTCTGTCATGTGGCAGCCTCTACTGGTTTCCCCTTCTCTTGGGTTTCATTGCTTCTAGCTTCTGGCTTCACTTGACTTCTTTCTAAGCCTCTGCATGTCTCTTTGTCTCTCAACTTCTCTGGGGCATTTTTTCTGTGAGCTTCTCTTAATCTCTCTTTGTTCTTGAGTCAGTGTAGGTAGTTTGTACGTTTCTAAGAATTTGTCCAATTCATCTGGGCTATCTAATTTGTTGGTATACAGTTGTTCATTGTATCTTCTTATAGTCCCTTTTATTTCAGTTGGGTCAGTAGTAATATCCCTTTTCTTTTCTGATTTTAGTTATTTGTGTCCTGTTTTTTTTTTTCATCAGTCTAGCTAAAGGTTTGCCAATTTTATTGATCTTTTCAGAGAACCAACTTTTGATTTTGTTGAGTCTCTGTGTTTGTTTCTTTTATCGTCTATTTCATTTATCTCTATTCTTTGTTATTTACTTCCTTCTACTTGCTTTGGGTTTAGTTTGCTCTTTTTCTAGTTCTAGTTTTGAGGTTAGTTCTCTGATTTGATGTCCTTTTTTGATATAAGTTTTTAGGGTTATAAATTTCCCTCTCTTAGTACTGCCTTTGCTGCACCCATAAATTTTGATATATTGTGTTTTCATTTTCATTTGCCTTGAGATATTTACTGATTTCTCTTGTAATTTCTTCCTTGACCCACTGGTTGTTTAAGAGTGTGTTGTTGAGCCTCCATATATTTGTGAATTTTCTGCCCCTCTGCCTATTACTGATTTCCAGCTTCATTCCTTTATCATCTGAGAAAGTGTTTTGTATGATTTCAAGCTTTTTCAATTTGTTGAGACTTGCTTTGTGACCCAGCATATGGTCTATCCTTGAGAATGATCCATTAGCACTTGAGAAAAAGGTGTATCCTGCTCTTGTGGGTGTAATGTTCTATAAATGTCTGTTAAGTCTAAGTTCATTTATTGTAGTATTCAAATTCTCTGTTTCTTTATTGATCCTCTGCAAGATGTTCTGTCCATTGATGAGAGTGGGGAATTGAAGTCTCCAACTATTAATGTTTGATGTGTCTATTACTCTTTTCAGTGTTTTCAGTGCTTTCCTCATGTATTTTGGAGCACTCTGGCTTGGTGCGTAAATATTTATGATTGTTACGTCTTCTTCTTGAATTGTTCCTTTTATTAGTGTATAGTGTCCTTCTTTGTCTCTTAATTGTTTTGCATTTGAAGTCTCATTTGTTGTAATTAGTATAGCTACTCCTGCTCTTTTCTGATTTTTTGCATGATATATCTTTTCCCAACCTTTCACTTTAAGCCTGTTTGTCTTTGGGTCTAAAATGTGTCTCCTGTAGACAGCATATCGATGGGTCTTGTTTTTTAATCCATTCTGCCAATCTTTGTCTTTTGATTGGGCCATATCTTCAATTTTCTAGTATGATTCGTTATTTTTTGCTGGTGTCTAGGCATGTATTTTCCTTAATTAGTTTATTCTGGAGATTGTTTTCACTTTTTTAACTTAGAATTTTCTTGGTGGATGACTTTATTGTCTGTCTGTTCTTTGACATTCAGTTCCAGTTATTATTCTAGCTTAGGTTTTGTTTAACAGATCAGAATTTTTCTCGTTTTCTTGTTTCTTGTTCTGCCTGTATGGTCCTTTTTTTCCCCCCTTAGGAGGGTCACTTCCTGATTGCTCATTTCTGGCTTTTAACATTAAATAGACCCTCCCTTAGGAGGGTCTATTTAGGTATTATAGACCCCAGTCCGATTTTACCAGACCAAACTGGCCTCCTCTCAGGAGGAAAGTCACCTGCGTCAGTTTCCCTGAGGGTGAGACCGAGCAGGTTGAAAGACTTTCCTTTAAGACCTCTAGACTCTGTGTTTTTCCTGTCTTGCCCAGTATGTGGCTCTTGTCTGTCTGTAGGACCCACCAGCATAAGGTGATGTGGTACCTTTAACTTCAGCAGACTCTCTCTGCTGGGGTTGTCGTTGAGACAGAGAAGAGGTTGTAGGCTGGCTTTAATTGCTTCAGTTTTCCAGACCTTGGGATCTGAATTCCTTAAGGGAGGGATTCCACCTGAGCTGAGTCCCACCTCTCTCCTGGGGAAGGCACAGCCTCTGGATAAGCTCTCAGACAAGCTTAATTCTGCAGTTGCCTGGGGCATTTGGAGCCTGAGAAGCCTTGCAGTTGTATCCAAACAGCAGTCAAGCTTTAGAAACAGCCACAAAAAAGAAAAAAAAATCCTTTTCAAAACAGAACCCCCTTTCCTTGGGTTTGCCAATCAGGAGCTTAAGTTGTTACATTACTTTGTGTATCTCCAGGTCCTATGTGCCCCCTCCTTTCCTTCAGTTCCCAGATCCTTTCAAGTATTTTGTGCTGTCTACTCCCAGAAAAACTCTGCTTTTTTTTTTTCATTTTCTGTCAGCCTTGCCCCCTCTGCGCTGGGGCATAAATCAGCAGCCTCTACTTTTACTTGAGGTTTAGGTGAGCTGGGGGCCTATTTTTAGTAGTCAGAATTTGTTAATTAATTCCCAGAAGTTGGAGCTTGGTTGAGCTCAGCGGGGGTTGTTAGTAAAGTCTCTTTCCTTTCCCTTCTGGGAACCAGCCTGTCGGAGAGAGGCACCTGCCACCACAGCTTGGGGGACTCATGGTTCTGGGTGGGATCACAGCTGGTCCAGCTTGTCCAGACTGGTGTATGCTGTGCGTCTGGTCACTGATGTGGCCCCAGATGTTTTTCTGTACTGTTTCTGGCTATTTACTAGCTGCTCTGGAGGACAAACTAAATCCCACACCTCACTAAGCCGCCATCTTGGCTCCAGTCATCTCTCCTTTATTTTTGAATGAAAGTCTTGCAAGATATAAAATTCTTGGTTGGCAGTTGTTTACTTTCAACACTTCAAGTATTTCAACCCACTGCCTTCTTGCCTCTATGGTTTCTGATGAGAGTTCAGAATTTAATCTAATTGGGAATCCCTTGTATGTACAAAACATACTGTTTTCCTCTTGTACATCTCAGAACTCTTTCCTTGTCCTTTGTATTTGATAGTTTGATTAATACATGAGACATTTTTTTCAGGTTTATCTTGTTTTGTGTTCTCTGTACTTCTTGTAGGTATAGTTATGTCTTTTGCCAAGTTTGGAAAGTTTTCTCTCATTATTTCTTTGAGTATTCCTTTTGCCCTTTCTTCTTTCTTCTGTGGATCCCATACCATGTATATTGCCATGCTTGATGGTGTCCCAGATGTGTCTTAGGCTTTTTAAACTTTTTTTATTGTATAGTATAGCATATGTACAAAGCTAAGAAATAAAAAAGCAATAGTTTTCAAAGCACTCTTCAACAAGTGGTTACAGGACCAATCCTGGAGTTTGTCATGGGCTACCATATGCTATATCCAGTTCTTCCATGCCCAGTTATTGAAAAGACTACTTTGTCCCAGTTCAAAGGATTTGGGGTCCTTGTCAGAAATCAGTTGACCACATCAGATGTGATGGTCTGTTTCTGCACTCTTGATTTGATTCCCTTGGTCAGTGCTTCTGTCTTTGGGCTAGTACCATGCTGTTTTGACCACTGTGGCCTTATAATAAAGTCAGGGAGTGTTAATCCTCCCACGTCGTTCTTTTTTTTAAGGATGCTTTTAGCTGTGGGGGTCTTTTTTCCATCCAGATGAATTTGGTAGTTAGCTTTTCCAAATCTTCAAAGTAGATAGTTGGAATTTTGATTGGTCTGATTTGTTGGCATATAGTTGTTCATACTATCTTCTTATGATTTCTTTTATTTCTTCATGGTCTGTGTTAACGCACCCCTTCTCATTTCTGATTTTGTTTATTTGTGTCCTCTTTCTTTTTTTCTTTGCCACTTTTGCTAGTGGCCCATTCATTTTATTGATTTTCTCAAAGAACCAACTTTTGGTTTTATGATCTTTCTATTCTTTTGTTCTCCCATTTATTTATCTCTGCTTTAACCTTTGTTTTGCCTTTCTCCTATTTGCTTTGGGGTTAGTTTGCTGTTCTTTCTCAAGTTCTTCCAGGTTTGCTGTTAAGTCCTGGATTTTTGCTCTTTCTTATTTTTTGATATAGGCATTTAGGGTAATAAATTTCCCCCTCAGCACAGCCTTTGCCACATCCCATAAGTCCTGATAAGTTGCATTTTCATTTTCATTCATCTCCAGATAGCTTCTGATTTCTGTAGCAATTTCTTCTTTGACCCACTGGTTGTTTGAGAGTGTATTATTTAATCTCCAAAATTTGTGAATGTTCTTATTCTTTGGTGGTTATTGAGATCCAGCTTCATCCCATTGTGATCAGAGAAAGTGCTTTAAATAATTTCAGTATTTTTAAATTTATAAAGACCTGTTTTGTGCCCCAGCATATGATCTATCATGAAGAATGTTCCATGAGCACTAGAGAAGAATGTATAACCTTGTGCTTTGGGGTGCAGTGACCTATATATGTATTTCTCTGTATTTTCTTTCATCTCTTTGAACATAGTGAAGATCATTTTTTCAACAGTTTTCTTCCAGTATGACCACATTCTGGTATTCTTCTGTAATTTTTTTTTTAGCATGGGCAGGCACTGGGAATTGAACCTGAGTCCCTGGCATGGCAGGTGAGAACTCTATTCTGTGATGTTTTTTGAATTTTTATCTTGTTCCTTTGAATGGATCATCATTTCCTGTTTCTTTGTTTGACTTCTAAATCTTATTGCACATTGTGTAATTTAATATTTTAAAATGTGGATTCTGGGATTTATTCTGAGATGTCTTTTTCTTGAGTGAGTTTTTATCCAGCTGTTGTTTGACAGAGATTTTCTTGAACGTGAGGAGGTAACAATACTAAGCAAATCTAAGCACAAAACATCTTTCAAACTTATTTTGTACTGGTTGGTTTCTCTGTCAGAGTTCAGCCTTCCTATCAGAAAGATCAGCCTAAGGCAACTGCAAAGTGCAGTATCCTTCTTATCTTTTCTGGGCCTGTATCTTGTTCTGGATTTGGCCTTGCTAATGACCTTAGGAGTTTGAATAGCCTCTTTACTTCTCAGGAAGTAGACCTTCCTTTCCCAGTTGTTTCACTGCAGATCTTAGAGCAGGTAAGCTTTTGCCACAGGCAGCCCACCTCAGTTGTTTCATTTTTTGGGTATGTTCTATGGTGGGGTCAAATTTCATTCTTTTTCCATGTGACTATTCCGTTATTGCAGCACCATTTGGTAAATTTTGTGGGGGGGGAGGGCAGGGGGGTTGAGAAGTACCTGGGCCCAGGTACTTCTGGATTCAACAATCCAGGTCTCCCACATGTGAGAATTCTATCACTGAACTACCCTTGCACTCCCCTCAATTTTTTCTAATGCTCCTTTTGTTGTACCAAGCTGCTTTTGGCTGGAGGACAAAATTCTGGGGGGGGGTGGGGGGTGGGCGGGCATGTCTGAAGAGGAGTTTTCCAAGTCATTCTTTGCTATCTTTTTCCAGATAGGAAAGGCTAGGGACCCACAAACTGCCCTAGGGAGGGGATGAAAGATGGTCTAGGAAGGTGCCAGGAGCGTCCTCCATATCCTTCCAAAACTGTGCTGCCTTTACTTGGGACCTTCCCAATGAATGCAGCCCTTCAGCTATCCACCATGGCTTTGAGGATGCTTACCATCTTTAAGTCTCCTCTTCTTTGTTCAGGATGGGTTGGAACAATGGCCTCCCCAGAGCCAAGCTTGCAGTGATCCAAAGTGGCTAATAAAAAGCAGTGATCCATGATGGGTCTGATTGCTACCTTCTACTCCCTGATCTTGAGGAAGTGGATTTTTATTTCTCTTTGTGGTATCAGTAAGCTATCTCAGGGGCCTGATCCCAGTGCCACCTGCTATGAGAGCGGGGGATAGTTGATGGTAACCACCACGCAGGGAGAGCAGTTTACTAGTGTTTGCTTTAATTTACCAGCCTTTTCTTCCTGCTCTTCCCTGGATGCTGTACAGTACTCTATTGGACTTCAGAGTTTCAGAATAATTGATTCAGACAGTTCCTGCCTATTTAATAGTTCTGGTAGAGGGACTGATTCTTGGCACGTCCTTCTTGGCCATATTCCTTCAATTCTCCCACAGATTGTATCTTTACATATATGTGTCTGAAACCATAGATTCATCATTATTATTTTTCTTTTTTTCCCATCATTACTTTTTATACATTTGCCTTGGTCTTAAAAAAGTAAGGAGTAGAGCTATATTCCAAAAATACAATACAGTAGTGTTGGCATTCATAGTTACCCATGTGGTCCTTTACCAGAGATTTTCATTTGTTTATGCTGCTTCAATCCAAACTGACTTGTGTCATTTACTTTTAATCTGAAAAATACTGCTAGTAGAGCATGTTTTTAGTGAATCCCATCAGCTTCTGTTTATCTAGCTAGATCTTAATCTTTTTATTTTTAGAATTTTTTTGCTGGATATAAAGTTCTTGACTGGCAGTTATTTTCTTTCAGCACTTTCAAAATTTCGTTCCATTGTCTTCTTGCCTCTGTGGGTTTCTTATGGGAAATCACCACTTAATCTTAGGCTCCCTTGTACCTGACACATTGCTTGTCTCTTACAATTTTCAGGATTCTTTCTTTGTCTTTGGTGTTTCATTGTCCAATACTAAACAATCAGACATTGTTTGGTATTGATTGTCATCTGTCTGCCTGGGGGGGCTCTTCAAATTTATCCTGATCATGTATTGTTATCCTTCTTCATCTCCAAAGGTCGCTGGCTGGTGGACTTTTGTTTCTCGTGGCTATGTCATTCTGCTCTGCTCTCTCTGAATCTCCTCATTCTCCAAAATGTTTCCTCTTTTATAGGACCACAGCAGTTTATCGAGACCCACCCAAATGGGTGGAGACATGTCATCACCTAATCCATTTTAACAACCACTCTTGATTAAATTACAGCTCCAGAGAGATTATCTAATCGCAGATTCAAGCATATGGTATTGAATAGGGATTATTCTGCCATTACAAAATGGGATTTTGATTCAAACATGGCTTTTCTAGGGTCCATACATCCTTTCAGACCAGCACAGTGGTAATCTGTGATTTTGCTTATTTCTTTTGGTTTGTTGCCCATATTTTCCTTTAGCTCTCTAAGCATATTTATGATGAGTTTTTTTTTTTTAGTATTATAAACAACGAACAAACATACAAACATTCTTAACATACAAATATTCTTGGCATACAAACATTCTTGGTATGGTTACACTCAGTGGCTCACAATATCCTCACATAGTTGTGTATTCATGACTGTAATCTTTTCTTTTTGAACATTTGCATCTCTCCAGCAAAAGAAAGAAAAAGGAAAAAAACTCATACATACCATAGCCCTTACCACTCCCTTTCATTGACCACTAGTATTTCCATCTGTTCAATTTATTTTAACCTTTGTTCTCCCTAATATTTGTTTAATTCTTATCCATATTTTTTACTCATCTGTCCATACTGTAGATAAAAAGAGCATCAGACACAAGGTTTTCACAATCACACAGTCACATTGTGAAAGCTGTTATCATTATATATTCATTTTCAAGAAATATGGCTACTGGAACATAGCTCTACAGTTTCAGTTATTTCCCTCAAGCCACTCTATTACACCATAAAACTTAAAAGGGGATATCTATGTAATGGTTAAGCATAGCCTCCAGGATAACCTCTTGACTCTGTTTGAAATCTCTCAGCCACTGACACTTTATTTTGTCTCATTTCTCTCTTCCCGCTTTCGGTCAAGAAGGTTTTCTCAATCCCTTGATGCTGAATCCCAGCTCATTCTAGGATTTTTGTCCCTTGTTGCCAGGGAGGTTCACACCCCTGGGAGTCATGTCCCATATAGCGTTCACTGGCCATGTTGGCAGAGAGAGAGAGAGAGAGAGAGAGAGAGAGATCACATCTGAGCAGCAAAAGAGGTTCTCTGGGGGGTGACTCTTAGGCCTAACTTTGAAGTAGGCTTAGCCTGTCCTTTGCGGGTGTAAGTTTCATAGGGACAAACCCCAAGATTGAGGGCTTGGCGTTTTGATTTGGTTGTCCCCACAAGATTAGTGTTTTTTAAAGTCTTGTTTGATGTGTCCAAAGTGTGTTTTTGATGTTTACCTTGTTCCTGTGGATGGGCTATTATTTCCTGTTTCTTTGTTATCCCTGTACATTTTAATATTTTTATTGTTAACTCTGGAATTTTGTCTCTATGTTACATGTTCTTTACATTTCTGTTCTTTACATGTGTATCCAGCTAGTAATATGACAGATTTCCTTGAGTGCCACAAGCTAACAAAAATAATCAAGTACAAAACATAATTTTCCCAGTCTTCATAGACTGTCTCTGTGTTGGCTGGTGCTCTCCTTCAGAGCTTAGCCTTCCTGCCAGTGACCTGCAAGATTGTCCGTAGGTGAAAGCACAGGGCTTTTTCTAGTCTGGCCTTTTCTGAATATGCATCTTATCCTGTGTATGTACTTGTGACCTTAGGGATTCCTCCTTTTACGGCATATTTGAATGTATCCTGTTTCCCTCTGAAATAGTGTTTCCCAATCCCTAGTTCTCTGTTTTAAGTCTTGAAGCTGATAATCCTTTGCTCCCAGCCACAGTATTTTGACTGTTTATGATTTTTATCTTATGATAATTTTGCCATCTGCAAGCTGCTTCTGTGTATAGGGCAAGTTCTGGGATTGCGGGCCACAGACAAGCATCTTGGTTCTGTCCTCAGGCTGCCACCAGATCAACTGGCCACCAGATAGATTGGCAGAGACATACATGCACCCCAGTATGCACATAGGGGTTACTGTGCTCCTTCTGGAACAGGACCAGGGTCTTGCAGTAAGAGTACAGGCAGGCTCCGTACTGAACATGGTGGTAGTGGTGGTGGGGGGTAGGAGCCAGCAAGGATGTCATGAGTTTTTCCTCCTCTTTTAAATTTGCCTTTTTCTTGACTCTGTGAGTGCCATTTCTACAAATCTCTAACTTTTGGGGAGGTCCTAGGAAAATTGCTCTGCTATCTTTTGCTGGTTGTTCAGATGGGAGAATGGAACCCATTCTCATGCTGCCATCATGGTTGTCTGCAAGTCTAACACTGATTTTGACGTGCTAAAGAATTTGAATTCCTGCTTCAGCGCTTAATATCTCTACTACAGACTGAAAGCAAGTGACCTCATTAGATTAGGAATCAAGGGCTCTTTAAAGTGAGAGACCTAAGCTATGCTTTGGAACTTAAAAGACCTGCTTTCAGCACATTATAAGAAAGTTATAGGAGATAAACCAAAGTATTGCCAGGTTGCAGTCTAGTTCATAGTGGGCAGTATGGCTTGTAGATTATTTGGTCATGATTTTATGATTTTTGTCCAGCAATACTTGTCAGCTGGATGTTGGAATTAGAGCAGTAGGTGATAGAAGCTATCTAATTAGAGCAGTAGGTGATGGGAGCTATCTAGAATCGGATATTAATCTGGTAGACACAGTGGAAGTTCAGTTTCTCAATATGATGAGGAATTCTGTGGTGTTAGTAAGAATTGGCTGGAGTCAATTTGGCCTGGAAGAGACTTGTGATAATCAGAACAGAGGGTTAATTGGGGAAATAAGAGACAGTGGCCCTGAAGCACTGATGAAGAACAGAATATCTTGTCTCTTCTATATATTGATGATTCCCAAATCTCTACCTTCTTAGCCCCAGATAGAAATTTTCAGCTGGACAGGGGAATCCTGTTTGTACCTGAAACTGAACCTGCTGTAAGAGTGTTTCTTGCTACTTCAAAATTTTTTTGCTTTCAAAATTAATAGCTCTCATCTGCCTAGAAATTTTGCTAGGAACTTGAGAGTCATTTTTTTACTTTTTCACCTTTTGTATGTATCATAGTGTCTTTCCTGTGACATTTATTCTTTGTCCTGCAAAGAATTGGCACTGGAAGAAAAAAACCTCTGACAGAAAGTCAGAAAGCAAGGAAGACTCTGTCTCCAACCAGAGTCCCGAGTTTATTTTTTGTGGGCTGTTTATCAGGTAAAGGGACCATTTGGAGTTAAGCTATCCTTTGAACACCAAGGGAGGTTCCTGTTTGCCTTGAGGAGGTATCTTTAATTTTAAGAACAAGCAGGAATTTCCCCATGAGTAGGAGGGAAAATTCAGAAAGCAAATGCTCCCAGATAAGCAAAGCAGACAGATATGCAAATGGCACAGATAAGCAAAGCAGACAAATATGCAGATGACACAACAAAACAGACATCTTGAGCTGTTTTCAATTCTCATGTTGTTTTCAGTATCAAGTCAACAAACAGACATACTAGCAGACAAATGCAGTGGTTTTCAGTGGTTGCAGGATATGCAAACACAGAGCAAGCTTACAAATCCTTTAACCATAGCTTTCCCACGTCTCCCCCCTTTTAATTTATTATTGCAACATTTATTAATGTTGATGGCAGCAACGACTGCAGAGGTGAAGCTGCAGCTACAGCTATAGTTGTTCAGTCTGGCTGAGATGAGAAATCATAGAACAAATCATTCTGAGGGCTGAGAGAAATAGAAAAACCATAAGTGTACAAATATAGATAAGATCCAGATTCAAATATTTAATCCATGAAACTAGTTAGATGGCTTAAGCCAATTAAGGTTATCATTTAAAGTGTTGAGGACTTTTTGTTGAGTAAATATCTGAATTTGGAATTACTTTTTCTAGACAAGATTGCAACGTTTGCATTTTTCTTTGAAGATGAAAGGAGAAAGCTCCTTGAAGGTGAGATTTATTAGTTCCCAATTGAGGGCAATGGAGTGACACATATTTTCTTAGGTTCCCAAACACATTTTTAATTTTGCCTACTATAGAGGGCTTGCAGTAGGGATCTAATTGCCCCCTAATTAGTGTCATTAGTAGGTAAAGGGGGATCAGGATCCCACCAGGTTATGAGATTGAAAATGGTAGGTCCTGGAAGAAAGTCCTGTAGACATGTTGTTCTGCTAGTCTTAGTGGGAGATTTTTAATTAAGATGAGAATGAAGAAAATACCCAATACTTGGGTTGAAGGGTTGATTTCTCCAACTCGTGATAGGGTTTCACGTTCTTTGCAGGAAGCCACTGGGGACCTGTGGGAGTGAGCACGCAAGCATACCCTGGCCCCCCAAGTTAGCAGCTCCTGGGGGTTTAACTAGGATCCATCTTCTTTTGAACTTTCATAAGAGGACTTTTGTTTTAGGTTGTGCTCGTTTAGAGAGGAAAAATGTTTTTCGGCTGCTTGTGAGTCCATCTTTATCACAGTTTAAAAAAATTTTTGAGTATATAGTGCTAAGGGAGGTGTCCATATTCCCCCTTTGTTTATTTTTAATAAGTGTTTTGAGAGTATGATGTATCCTTTTAATAATAGTTTGTCTAGTAGGGTTATGTAGGATTTTGTAATAAAACACCCATTGTTGTAGAAATAGTTTAAAGGAAGTGGAGGTGTACTCAGGGCCATTGTTAGTTTTCACAGACTTAGGTTTGCTTATATGACTGACCAGAAATGGGTTTGCCTCCCAGAAATGGGTTTTCCTGTGTTTGGTGCTTTCACCAGTTAATGGCGTAGTGTGAACAAAGCCATAAAAGGTGTCTTTAGAGACATGCGTATATCGAAAATGGCCAAATGGTAGGTAACAGTATTCATAGCAATATTTGCCAAGGCATACTCAAGTTTAGGTGGATTTAGGGTTGAGTGGGCATTTATATAAAAACAGATACATCAGTATATAGAACAATTTCATATATATATATATAAATATATTTTATTTCATAATGTTTTTCCCAATAATTTCTTTTTATTTTTTAATTCTGTTTCCAGATAGGCATCCAAGTAGTTAATCCATTGGCCACAGCCCGTGAATCAGTAAATAAATGACATTTACCTCCTCTTGGTTGTGTTAACACTTGATGCATTGCTTTTGTTCTGCCAATTGATTATTACCTTTTTGTTTTGTTATTTTATTTCTTATGTAAGTAGAATTGAGGTTTGGTTAAACAAATTGTTATATGGTTGTCTAATAGTAAGCAGGTGAGTTATTGATAGAGGGTTAGAAAATGTTTTAATTTTTATAGCATTCCTTAAACATTTTTATGCAACCTAAAACATATTAAATAAACTTTATTTTTAGCACTTCATTTTTAACAGAGTTAACAAATTTTGTGCAACTGTTTGAAATAAAAACATACCTTTTAGAGTTTGACTTTGAGAAAGCAAAATGTTAAAAGTTGTCAGAATTTTATTATTTTTAATTTAAGGCGGTGGGGGGGACTTAACCTTTTTGAATAGTGAGATGACTTACTGTTCTCACACAGTCAAGGACATGATAAAGTTAACAAAGTATAAGAAATTATTTTGATAAAAAACAAATTTTCTGCTTTCTACACTGGTTATTTAGGAAAGAATTTTATAACTTTTCCTAGAATAGGCTAACAGCCCAAGAAAACTGTTAGTTTAACAGAGAGAAACCAAATTTTAGTCTTGCATCAGTATATCATTTGATACTAAAGCTTTAATAAATTTTGTAAATTCAATCATTAAATCCTTTTTAACTTTGGCCATAATTTCCCTTTCCACAAACCTTCAGCAACTTACTATATCTATTCATGCTTTGTTCTACACTTTCCTCATTGTGTAATAGCCATTCATTTTATCTTAGGACAAAACTACTCTCTTTTTCCTTTTAATAGAAATACATCCTTTATATCCTTCATATTTAAGTTACCAAAATGATTGTGGAAACTGTCCTCAAGCAAACATTTCACCACATAAAATTACATTCAAAATTAAACTTGTCAGAATAATTTTAAATACTTAAAATGCTTTAGGCAATGCATGTTGAAACATCAATATACAATTTTTAACAGGAATTGATGGCACATTTGTTTTCTAAAAAATGCACTTTTTCAAAGTTTTATGATCACCAAATAATTTTTAAAAAGCTTGAATATAGAGTACCTCATCTCATTTGTTACTTTTTACAAAATGAATTTAAAAATTATAAGATTCTATTGAAATTTAAAGTTTCATTTTTAGGCTATTTTTCATTGATGTTCAACTTGTACATTGGTCAGATTCCAGTCAGCGTATGTGACCAGGCCCAAGGTGGTCCTCTGGGAACTGGCTAGGGGCCGAGAGGAGCTCCCTGGGACCTAAGAACATCTCCTTCAGGGAGGATAGCCAGTCTTCCCAACTGGAGTGCACATTTCAACAATTTTTTACCAAGGTCACGCAGTGGAGTACCCAGGAGCACATTTGCTCCAATGGGAATTTGCCTGTCAAGATTTTGAATGGCTTGTTGGATATAGCCCTTTTGAAATTCCAATTGCTAAATACTATATTAAGCAGGAGATAGAATTGTCTTAACAAGAGTTCTCCAATTCTGTGGGCACGTCTGATAATTGTGAGCAATAGATTCTACAATTCCTTTTGTAAAGGAGCTTTGGAGCCCATTGATAGTAACACTTCTTTTTAGTTTTTAAAATACCGTATAAGAAAGGAGTCATGCTGAGGTTACCTGTGTTGAATAATTATAGAGGAAGTTCGATAATCCTCTGAAGCCATGGCTTCCTTTAGACATTTTTCCGTGGCTGGTCGTGGCTCTTCTAGATGTTCTAGGAAAGCCAGGAGAGGTTGAGGGGTATGCTGAATTTTCCTCAATAGGAGGTGGAGCTGGGGGTGGCTTTGACTCTGGCTCCTCGGAGGGAGCCATGGGATGGGACAGTGTGTTGAGGACATAAAGCAGTTTTTACAAGAACCTATGTGGTTTTCTCACCCTGTTCATGTTTTTTCTCTTAAAACTCTGCCTACTTGTTTCTAGAGCTCTATATCTAAGGTTCCCCCCCTCAGGGAACCAAGGGCAGTAAATCTGAACTATTTGTAATAATGATAGACGATGACCCTCTTTTACTGAGCATTGTGCTGCTTAATAACTTTTGAAGCATTTTTATATATAGTTTGTTCCTTGGGAAGCCCTGTGGGGATGTGAAAAAGAAATTCCTTGCTTGCACTAAGTATGTAGAAAGCTATCTCCAGTGAGCGCTGCTGTCCCTTATTTGGTGATGAACGGTTTCAGGTTCTCTGCCACAGCTGGGGTTCTCCTCTATTATACTTACTGATCTTCCGTTCCTGATATTGTGTCTGTAGTTGAAGTTTCACTCCGTGTGTCTCCTCATGTGGGGCACCATTTGTCGCAGTTATTCTTTGTCCTGCAAAGAATTGGCGCGGGAAGAAAAAACTTCACAGAAAGTCAAAGCAAGGAATACTTGTCTCCAGCCAGAGTCCCAAGTTTGTTTTTTGTTGGCTATTTATCGGGTAAAGGGGTCATTTAGAATTAAGCTATCCTTTGAACACCAGGGGAGGTTCCTGTTTGCCTTGAGGAGTTATCTTTAATTTTAAGAACAAAGTAGGAATTTTCCCATGAGTAGGAGATGTTCCAGAAAGCAAATGCCCCAGATGAGCAGAGCAGATAGATATGCAAGTGGCACAACAAAACAGACATCTTGAGCTATTTTCAACTCTCATGCTGTTTTCAGCCTCAAGTCAACAGACATACAAGCAAACAAGTGCAGTGATTTTCCACTGCTTGAGGACGTGCAAACACAGAGCAAGCTTACAAATGCTTTAACCATATCCCCCCCCCCC